>JASXSY010002744.1:0-13831 GCA_034509805.1 Sipha maydis
CAGCTTCAACTTGGGAAAAAATCAAAAACTCGCTAACAAAAGCAGCGAAAAACTTAAGGGTAGAAAAAACAAGAAGGAAAACCACTGGTTCAACGACGAATGCCAAGAAGCGATTAAAAAACGCCAGGAAGCCAGAACGATCATGACACAAGACCCTACTAATGATAACGTAGAAAACTATAAAAGATTACGTAATGCAGCAAATAAAAGATTAAGATTACAGAAAAGAATTTATGAGAACAGGAAGTTAGAGGAAATAGAAATGTACAAAAAAGACCCAAAATTATTTTTTGAAAAGTGTAAATCCGTTAAGGAAGGATTTAAAGCACGGATGACTATTATTAAAAATAGAAACGGCAATCTGGTTTCTGACTCCAAGTTGATTGTAGAAAACTTCAAAGAGTACCTTGACAATCTACTTAACAACAGCGCAGAACAAAATACCAGTTACAGTTCATATGAAAAACTAGTGTACCAAACGGCCGAACTAGAATTACCCGAGCTCAGTATGAGCGAAATTGAACTAATAGTAAAATCCTTAAAAAATAATAAAGCGCCAGGGGAAAATAATATCAATTCGGAACTACTCAAAATTGCAGGAAAAGACCTTTTAAAAACCTTTCATCTTATTTCGAATACATGGAAAAGTGAAAAAATAGAAAATGACTGGAATACAGCTATCTTGTGTCCCATCTTTAAGAAATGTGACCCAACAAACACGGAGAATTATAGAGGGATAAGTTTGCTGGATACTACTTATAAGGTACTCACCACTGCTATATTAACAGGATTGAAAAGTATGCCTCAGGGATAATTGGTGAATACCAATGTGGCTTCCGAAAAGGAAAATCGACCAGTGATCATATATTTACTATACGACAAACCATGGAAAAATATTACGAATATGACAAGGACTTATATATGTTTTTTATTGATTTTAAGCAGGCTTATGATAGTATTAACATGAATCAACTATGGATAGCACTTGAAGATTTTGGTTTCCCAAGCAAACTTGTAAGACTAATTAGAAATTGTAACTCGAACACTTTCTGTAGGGTGCGTTACCTAGGAGAAACGTCAACACAGTTTGAGGTTAGGAATGGGCTAAGGCAAGTGGATGCGTTGTCTCCTACACTGTTTAACCTAGCCTTGGAAAGAGTAATTAGAGAAATGCAAAATAGTAGGGAAATGGAGATGCTTGGCGGGAATACTTTGTTAGCATACACTGATGATATCGTTATTCTTGGAGAATCTAAAGATGAGTTAACTACAAGTACTCTTAATTTGTTAAGAAATAGTGAAAAAATGGGACTCCGAGTTAATGAAAGTAAAACAAAACTTATGATAGTTACGAGAAAGCCGACATTTATGCAAAGTCTCAGGGTTGGACAATACTTATTTGAACAAGTTGGAGATTTTAAATATTTGGGGGTTAATATAAACCAAAGAAATGACATGAAACGCAGACCTCCAAGGGAACGATTCAGTCCACAACGGTCCATACAACACTAATGACAGTGTCTATATACGGTGAATAAACATGTGAACATGCCCTAAGGTACGATGTCCAATGCGCGACCGGTCGCACTCTACAGTTTATTTGCGTTTCCCATTGACTGGTGTCCTACCCGCGACTGTAAAGCACGACTAATAATTTGTCGTCGTGACGAGAGCAGTGTAGCGCGACCCGTCGATCGCGTCAATAGTATTTTTATCACAATAAGATGAACTTTTTATTGAATTCGTAAGAAAATATTCGGAGTTATATGACATTTTCACACATGCACTATAAAAATGTAATAATTAAATAGGCAAAATAGAAAGAAAGAAATAAAAAATATATAATTTTATATTATATAAATTATATTATTATATAAAAATAAGGAATCAATTGGTTTCCTTTTTTTTGGCATAAAATACGAAAATAATAGTTCATTCTCTTCCTATTCATCTTCTGGTAAGTTTAAAATTAATTTATTATTATTTAAAACGCACAACTACTCATTATTAGACATGTTGGTATCGTTCTGCGGCACTCTTCAACAGACATCGGCATACTACTACGAAATTTAAAACCTAGTAGCTACGATCGGTCACGCATTGAACACCAGTCGGTTATCAGCGACCGAAAAATATAACTGGTCGTCACGACAGTGCCGTAACTAGAACTAGATGGGCCTCGGTGCAAATTTAATCTGTGGGCCCTTTATAATACAAGCGCACATTGGGTGTGAATGTAGGGGATGCTGGAATAATTTATGGTACACAGATCTGTGGGGAACTTAGCCTCAACAGTCCACCCCCCCTCCCTTAATAATATAAAAAACTGCATTGCAATAATTTAAAATTTTTACTTATTAATATTCTTACTTTTTAATTATAAAACAAATATAATAATTTAAAACTTTAATTAGTTATACTTACATACTTGTATAGACAAATTAATAACTAATGATAAAGTTGAAATTGTATAAATGATAATACAATCGATACTCTTTATTTATTTAAACTATTAAGCAACTACACTGTATATAATGTATTCTTCTTCTTCTATTTCGCCTTCCTCCCAACTATTTGGGGTCGGCCACCCTTGTCCTACACCTCCACTTTACTCGGTCAATCACATCTCCTCTGCACACACCGACAGCCCTCATGTCATTCTCCAAAGTCTCCAACCTTCCCCTGGTACTGTATATAATATATTATGTATTCAAAATATTTAAAAATATATATTAAATATTATTATATTATTATTTGGGAACTGGGAGTGCTAATTTGAAACCTGGGAATGCTATTGTCCTAAGCACCCCCTATTTTTTTATTGATTTTAAGTATGGTCCCCATATTAGAAATTGAAACGTGGGGCTCCGGCGCAATGAACTATGGTTTCTACGGCACTGCGTCACGACCGGTCGTGCATTGGACACTGTACCTTTAAGGTTTTATTTTATACTTAATTTCGACATAGGTCGAATGAAAATTTCATCATCAAAGATACAAGTATTTAATTATTTTATAAAATGTTATGCACATGCTAAGTCAATTTCATAATTAAAACTCAATATATGCATAGTATCATAATTGCAGTTCCTCAGAATTCAAAAATATACACCCTTTCTCCTCGTGAGATTATTAAACTGATATGAAAATTATTAGGAATAACATAGATTAATTTTAACACATTTTATGAAATAAATAAATAAATACATAATTCTAAAATACAAGAAATTCATGATATAAGTTAACTATAAACGGGGTCTAAAATTATCACCTATTAACTTATAGCTAATACAATTCCAAGTACCTAAGATTAAAGATAATACAATTTAATCACATTACGTTTTAAATAAATATAATTGGAACATAATATATCAATACAAGAAAATGACTCAGTTATTTTAAAGTCCAAACATAAAAAACTGTTATTAATTATAATATAATCTATAAATGTTTACTAAACATAATCGGCTTAGAAAAAAAAAAAAAATTAAACATAATAAATGTATATGTATAAATAAGTTAGAATCATTTCATTATGAAAAAATATTAAAAATAAAATATGTTTGAGATTAATTAATTCAGGGAGTCAATGTTAATTAATAATCATGGAACACCACTAAATCCGAGTTACAGAAATAAAATATATCTCAGATTAGGGGTTTTGATACATTTTCACCATGATTATAATTAGCATTTCATCTTAATAAAATTAACTACAGTAAATATTACGGTATACATTCGATCAAATAATTGGAGGACCAAACATAAAAAATTATATTAATCATTATATAAATGATAATTTGACCACTTGTATACCAATATTAATAACACAAATAAAAATAATTAAAATGAACAAAATCCCTCAAATTTAATTTATGCCTAATTTTTTTTATCTAAAAACATCTTAATATATTTTCATTTGTTTGCATAGAGCGCATAGTATATTGTACTTAACAAATGTCTTTTGAACGAAATACTATTTTACAAAAATTGTCATACTTCGTGGACAATATGTTTACAGTTTTGGATCAGTAAAGCATGCACCTTTTATCAGCTCAATAGGCTCATATGGTGCTGGTTGAATAAGCTCTAATACTTTATACTTCTTCAATACCAGAACAGAATAAAACTTTTGGGCTGCCTGTTAAAAAAAAAAAAAAAAAAAAATTAAGATTTAATAGTTAAAAGTTAAAAAAAAAAAAAGTTCCAATAACATAATTTTCTAAGAAAAATGCTTAAGTGTATAAAGATCGATTTATGATTATTTTACATATTAAATTTTAATAATATGATATCAAAATTATAAAAATGTATTGAATGAATTGAAGTTATTATTAAAATATACCTCTTTTCTTCGATTTCTGTAAGTAAGATCATCAAAAACAAGAGTATCTTTTTGAGCAAATCTCGTTTTAATTGTATGATACAATTGATTAGCCCTTTTGTTCATTACTCGTTCTTCATATTGTTCATTAGTTTCATGTGGAGCCTGTTGCTCCTCCACCTTAAATAAAACATTATTGTGAGTACAAACCAAAATAAAAAAAACAAAGTTAAACTAAAAATATTTAGATAAATGGCTTACAGGTCCAACAGATGCAGGGTAATCATAATCTTGATCACGCCAAGGTGTTGCACCACCTCTTGGTGATGGTAAACCTGGTGTAACAGGGGCATTATGATGACCATCATATCCCATATTATCCATAATAACTGGATTAAAATCAGTTGACTGAAAATAATCATTATATTCATAATTATAATTTATGATATGTAGTAAAATATTTGTATACATAATTTAAGTTACTTACTTGATTTAAATGATTGTCATAACCCATATTTTGTAGTTCTGGTTGCATTATGTGATTGTTTACAACTGATGTATCAACTGATGGAGGGGCTTGTAGATCGTTAAATTCATTTATATTCTGAAATATTTGATTAAATAAAAATAGTTTTAAGTTTATGATTTTTAATTATATAGTTATAATCATTAAAAATATATTTTATCAGAATAGATAAAACCATAGAGAAAAATTATTAAAATATCAATATTTTAGTAATGTTCTATAAATCTTTACTAAAATACATTATACTGAAATACATTATTTATTTATTTAAAATTGGTAAATTGATAAATTTTATTTTATAATTATTTTTAATTAATTTACCAATTTTAAATAAATAAATAATGTATTTCACATAAAAGTATCAATATAATAATTATTTAAATATATTAACTAATTAATAATTACCTGTTCTTCATTACTAATTGGTTCATTTGACTTGTGTGCTGGAGTTCCAGGTGGTAACATTTGTCCTTCATTTATTGGTGATGTTATAAATGGTAATTGTTCAACTGGCTGTTGTTGATTCATTTCAATATTTTCATTTTCTTCAGGAATTGCTGGAGTAGGAGGTGCTACTGACAAAGGAGCAGGAGTTTCAACTTCCATTGATTCCTAAAAATAACCATACCAATTTTTATAACAATATAATTTAAAATATTTATGTATATCTTTATACGAATTATAACTATATTAAAAAAGAATCAATGTGTACTTACAACTTGAGTAGGTACTTCTGGTATAGGAGGTAAAGCATCTTTTTTAGTGGGTCTTTGATTTTCATCATCTAAAGGTGTTTTCCTCTTACGACCACGGCGAGCAGGAACTGGACCAGCTAAAGCAGGTAATACATTTTCTTCATCTCCTTCAGCACCTCCTTCACCTTCAACTTCTTCATTAGTTAAAGTCTTTGCTGTTAAGTGTCTTTGGTAATTCTAAAATTTAAAGTAAAAATAATAGTTAATTTTTAATTTAAATCTAATAAAAATAATATTTAAAAAATTAAATAATTTATACAACTTACTTTAGCTAATGGTATGGCAGGTATATTTTTTCCTGGAAGAGCAAATAATTTTTCTACACCACCTGTCTCTTTCCAATGCATTAGTCTTTTGGTAGGTGGAGCCAAATCTAATGTTATTACAATATCTGTTGTATCACTTAATTGCGCTTTCATTTCTTCTCCAGAAATATTTTTCACTTCATCTACAATAAGTTTTCGCTTTCTCTTTGTCTTTGGCAATCCTCTTAATACACTAGCATCAACTGGACCTAAAGCAAAACTTTCTTCATCGTTTTGTACTAATGTAGTTTGATCTACAGAAGCATCTATATTCTGTTCGTTTAGTGGCTCAGGTTCTTCAGACGCTTGTATATCATGCATATCATTCATATCAATATCTGGTGGTGGCATCAATGTTTGATCATGGGTTGGTGATGGTATAAGACCTAATGCACCTGCATTAGGGAATGGTAAATTAACAGGTGAAGCTGCTCTTGAACCATCAGAACTGTGTCTTCCTGGACTAGGAGGCATAAAATCATCATCATCATCATCATTTCGAATAGGTGTATTAAATGGTGGTGGACTAGGAGGACCTTGACCATCAGTCACTTCCATAGGAGCAGCAGGCACATCATCAAATAAGCCACCGGCTTGAAAAAAGTTATCAGGAATCACTTGACCAATATTACCTCCAAATCCATCATCTCTAATTGGAGCATCAATTCCTAAACTATTTTGACTTAACAGGCCAGACCCAGCAGATGTAGAAGGAATAGGTTCTTTGTCACGGTTCATTAAATGGTCAACACCTTCACTGAATAATAGAGAATGTTCAATCCCATGACGAAGTATGTCAGAATTTTCAACTTCTGAAAATCCAAATCCCTGATCAAAACCAGAATTTTTAGAAACCATAGAGCTTATATTATAATCTTCATGCAAAGTAATTTCTTCAGCTCTTGATTGATTAAGAGTGAATTGAGCTTCAATATCAACATCACTAAAATTTAAAAAATTAAGAATAAGTACCTGAATATTTTATTTTATAGATAACTGCATTATTTTAATAGAAATAAATTACTTCAAGTCAGGCATGGCTGTATCAAAATCATGAAATACTTCTGGAAGTGTAATAGCATTGGCGGCTGCAATATGATTATCTTCAGGTAAATCAACCATACCAGGCCGGAAAGCCATTTTAATCTTAACAAATGCTTCATTACAATCGGCCAACAAATACTTAGCCTTACGTGAATAGATTCGAACCACACCCAATAAAAGATGTCCCGATGTTCGAAGAGCCATTTTCACCTAAAAAATAATTTGATCAGCAACATGTTAAGTATTTCTGAAGCAATATTATGACTCACTTTTGGCTGTAATATTCCATCAACAGAAGTTTCAATATTGGTTTCAAATACTTGTGCTTTGGTTAACTTCTTGTCCCAGTGAGCTGCCAACCAAATACGGGCAAGTGGCCCTTTCTTGGACAACGAGAAGTGTGAATAGAACATGATGAATGGTGCGTTAAAATACCTAAAAAACCATTAAACGATAACTTCACGATTCATTTAACTGGAGTGTCGAATTTTTATTTAAAAAATGAAAATTGAAGCAATATTGTTTACTTGTCAGTGAAATCCCTAAGTCTGTGATAACGGTACGTCTCTTTTTGATCTTGGCGCTTAGGCGGACACGCGATCAGGCTTTACGACGACAAAACGCATCGTAGAACACGGCATTGGGCGCGGAATAAAAATCACAGAACTACGTGCAATCGGTAAAGTCAACTGAGGTAGAATTACGAAAAGAAAACAAAAAATAAACGGTTTACGTCAACTGACGAACGGATATTATAAAGGGTAAACAAACGACAACACGAATAATATGGCGGACTGGGCGGGAGAACGGTTAATGTTGGGCGGGAAACGAGTTCGGTACAAAACACAAAGGATTAGTCGAGAAACATCGTTGCAATGCGTCGTAACCGATATCCCTCTTATCAATACCTATCAACGTCGTCATCACTATTCATCATTATTACACACATTTTTGTCCGTTGCGCGTGCGTGCAATCGTATGGTATGTGTGTGCAATTCAATTTCATTTTTGGTCATCTAGAAGATCACAGGGCTGTTGTACGTAATTCTTCGCTGTTGCGCGATCGCGCACCCTTAATTTTCTACAACAAAAATAATCGCCCATGGTCATCAATCATTAATCTGATCCATCGTTTGTCCGACTTCTGTTGTTAACGTACTCAGCAGTGGCCGACCAAACATAATAATATACTATATCGCTTAGGGGTAACCGGCCTTCCGTTTGTTTTTCTACTCTTCGTTTTTTGGCGAAAATGTCACACCAAACTGGAATTAAAGGTACGCCCCAAAATCCCAGTGGCGTATATGGAAACCAAAACCGACGGGAATTTACGAGTGGCTTACAAAATGTACATTATGTTTGTTTCAGCTAACGATGCGTTAAAGAAATTCTTCGGCAAAGCGGCGTCGGACAAAAGCATTCGAGCGATCAAAGTGTCCATTGTAGATGGTTAGTTGATCATTTAAATTTACATTTCTGAAGAAAAATTTCAATATTCTTTTTATACTTAACTAAGTTGAGTTTGTGTGTTCTATTTTTTCCTATTTTAATTTATACTACTTTAGTTTACTTGTACATTTCTATTTTATGACGTTTCTGTAATTCTAATCTATCTACTTTTAAAAGATATCAAATTATTTATATTCATCTAAGTCCATTTTATTTATTTATTATTTCTCATAGGCTGAATTAATATGTATATATATATCTGTTTCCAGAAGAAACAATAATTAGGAAAATAATATAATTTCCTCATAGTTATAATTCTGTACCTAGCCATAAGGCAATATAAATTATTTTATAATATATTAAGTATTATATTTTAACTTTTATTCGTAAAAATGTTACTGTTATTTAATATAGATGAATTACAATTATATTATAATGAAATTCTTAGTGCAGAATAATGATGAGAATTATCAAATGAAATAATCGAACTATTAGAATAATCTATTTAATTTGATTATTGAATAACAATTCAAATGGAATTAAAATAATTATTTTTGAACATTTAAATAAAAGTAAATAAAAAATTACAATCAGATTACTAGTGAATTTTATAAATTATAATAGTCAATAGGTAGTCAGAACTCAGAAGCAATATTAAATAGTAATATAGTTTGTTGTGTTGAAAAGGAATTTCAACGTTTTGCTCTTAATTATAATATAGATTATCATTTAAATGATCTATGATTCAATCAGTTATTAGTAATATTACTCATCCGATTATCTTTATTTGTAGTAAGTATAAGTTATTTATTTATTTTGTTTTGAATACTAATCATTCAACTTCGAGTATTATTTTTTTCAATTTTCATTTGTTTATTCACATCACTATTGGAGGGTATACATTTTTAACCAATCTAAACTACCCATATTATTATTAGAATATTAGGTAAACCATTTTAATAATGTAAAAATATTTTATATTATAAAGTTAAAATATAACTAATAAATTTACTTGTTTGCTTGAAGTAGTTAATGAAGCTTGGAAGTCTTCAGTATGTAACCATTCTACCATATAGTTTTAAAAATTATTGAATATTAAGTTTAATTAATTTATGTATTATTATTAACTATACTATTTCCTCAATTAATTTAGAATTTATTGATAAATTTAAATCTTTTGTTTTATTTAATATATTTGCTTGAAAGACTGGTTACTAAAAAATGGTCATAAACTACGGTTTTATTTGTCCGTGTATGGTGTAGTTCAAACAACGTCCACCAATAGTATATGGGCAATAAAATGGATCAAAAATACCGTACACGGAAACGGAATAAAAACTGAGGAGTTTTATTTTTTGTCTGTGTTCAGTATTTGAAATGAAGAATACCAAAGGTATGTGTTCGATGTTCGAACTAAAACCGTCCATTTTTAAAAACTATACATAGCATTTTGAAGATGTTATTTTTGTACTGATAACAATAATTTAAGTGTGCATTTTTTCATTCCAAAAACGGTCCATGTTATTCAAACACTGTACAAAATGGATAGTATGTGTCATTCTTAGCGAACTATAACGTACACCGTATACAGACCAATAAAACCATAGTGTATGACCAGCTTAAGGCTTCCTCTCTAACATTAATTTTTTAACATGATAAATGTTATTAAGTAGCAGAAAATTTGAATACATTGAGTTGGGTGATTGAACAGATAATGTAAATTTCTTTTCTTGAGGCGGTCACCTCATCCATAGAGTTAAACCACCTTTTAGACAGGCAACTATGATTATAGACATTATCACCTTATCTCACCTGACATCAAAGATTCTTAAAGATGATTTAAATAAATTATTTTAATGTATACATTATTTACTTTACCAGCTGAATCATTATTATTATTTTGGTTACATATTATATTTTAATGGATAAAGATTAAATTTGTAATTACTAATTATGCTGTTTTACTGTAGAAGAACTTGTTTTGTCGGGTCATGAAAAATATCATAAATCATGGAAGGATGATTTTGAAAAAATTATTAAACAGTTTATACTACCAGAAATACCATGTTATTTATTATATAGGTATATAAATTTAATTTTTTGTAATCTGAGATGAGATGTCTAAGTATGAATCATTTGTAACTGATGAAATTGTAATTTATTTAGATTTGATGTAAAAAGTGATACCAAAAACTATGATTGGCTTCTTATTAGTTGGTGCCCGGATGTAGCACCTATTCGACAAAAGATGTTATATGCATCTACAAAAGCTACTCTCAAACAAGAGTTTGGTAGTGCTAAAATAAAAGAAGAACTTCATGGAACTATTATGGTAATTTATACATTTACACATTTTCAAATTGTCAAGTAGTATTATTCTATTTTATTTTAAAGCTTGATGTTACTTTGGATGGTTTGGAACAAAGTCAGATGTCTCAAAAAGCACCAGCACCTTTAACAATTCGTGAAGAAGAAATTGCTGAACTCCGAAAAGCTGAAGTTGGACATAGTACATCAGTATCAATTGATAGTCGCTCTCAGGCAGTATCTGGTGTTAAATTTCCAATGTCTGTTGCTGCAGTTACAGCACTTTCTAAATTTGTGGACAGTTGTGAAACAAACTATGTTCAGTTTTACATTGGTACAGTCAAAAATTAATTAAAATTGTTTACAAAATTATTTGAATATAATCATCATTTTTAGATATAACTAAAGAGATTATTGAATTGGCTACTTCAGGTAATATATTAGTATCTAATCTTAATGAGCAAGTTCCTATTAATGATGCTAGGTATCATCTTTATATGTACCAACATAAAAAAAATGGTACACAAACAAATTCTGTCTGTAAGTATATTATATATTATATACAATAAAATTGTTGAGAATTTTTATTTTTATTTAATAATATAATAAATATAAAAAACATAACTATAAATGAGTTATATGTTTAGTTTTTTAGTATATTATTATTTAAATAATATTCCAGATAAAATATATTAAAACTATACAATTTGAAAATAAATATGTAATATTATAGTAGCATAAATTGTACAACAATTTATAAAGTTGCAAAATTAAATATTTTTTATAACTAATATGCTAATTTCAAGAAAGAAAAATGCATATCAATTAATATATGTATATTTTATTATTTTAGTTTTCATTTATTCAATGCCTAGATACACGTGCCCTATAAAAGTGAGAATGTTATACGCTAGTTGTAAATCCCCTTTTATTGAAGAGTTAGAAAACCTGTATCAATTAAAAATTCATAAAAAAGTATAAACTTAATTTTTAATAAATAAATATTGTATTTATAAAAAATTGTGATTATAGTTGGAAATAGATAATGAGGATGTTATTAATGAAAAATATCTATTGGATGAACTATATCCAGAAAAAGAATCGGATAAACCGAAATTCAGTAAGCCTAAAGCACCAGGAAGAGGTGTACGAAGAATCATTAAGTCTAATGAATAGTATTTATTTGTTAAGTAAATTATATAAAAAATAATGTAAGAATTATTTTTTCACCCTTAAGAAACTTGCCTTGTTTGTTTGGTCTTCCATATTATTTTATTAAATGTAATGAACTATTTATTATTAATTGCTGTGTTATTGAGTATTAATTCTAAAATTATATTGATTGTTTTATTTTTCATAAATTATTGATTTAAATATTAAACGGTTTTTATTTTTTGTCTTCTCCATTATGAATTATTCTTTTACAATATTCTTCATCTGCTATAAATTGATCATTAGAATTGCTTAGCGATTTTAATCTGGTTCTTTCCTATAATAAAGAATGTACAAATGTTTATAAATAATGTAAAAATATTCAAATTATTAACATTAATATAAATCTTTTTACTTCATTTTGGTAATCTGTTATTGGCTTTTTAGTTATAAGCATATTTAAACAATTTTTATTACATTATCAAAAAAACTATTATGTTTCAACTTCTAAACTTTACAATTATAATTCTTAAAAATTAAAAAACAAACAAATAAGAAAATTTAATTTTTTTTTTTTTTTTTGAACCGACGGTGGCCCCTGAACTGTAAGAAAACTTTACTTAGATTAATTTTAATTTCAAGTTATCTAATCTGTATTTTAGTTTATTTTAATTAGTTTTGATTTTTACTTAATTTTTTGGTTAAAATAAAAAAAATAATTATATTAACCCAGAAAAATGCAATTACTATTTCTCATTCCTATTTGTACAAAAATATACATTTTAATCACTATTATATAAATGAAATAAAAATAATTCAATGTATTAGAAAACCAAAAAAAAAATATGTTCTTAATAATACTTGTATTATATTTGTACTTACAACACTAAAACCTAAAGTGAAAAATAATTCCAATCAAACTTATACTTAAGGCATTATTAAGAATTTTACGGTTTTTAATGAACGGAAGTGAAATACTAAAGTTAATTACATAGAATTTTATCAAATATTGAACTTCAACTGTTGTGTACAATTGTAGGAATCTTTGGTCCATAAAACATGAAGACCATAAAAGTATATAGAAAAAAACAGAACTTTTTCTATTTGAAAAAATAGTCGTAATCTTGATGTTAATGAACCTTTTTTTTGTAGAAGTTAACTAAGTAAAAATGAAAAGCCACATTTGATACATTTATCAGTCTAAAATTTTATCTTAGTGGCAATTGTACTTAAGTCTTAAATAACCAAATCTTTGACAACTTGGATTTCTCTATTTGTGTCTAACAATTTGTATTGAAAATCAAAATTTTACTTTACTAGTTATTTTTTTTTTTTTCTAATACATACACTAGACTTATAAATTATAAAAAACCCATTGCATACTTCTAATAAATAATTTAATTCAAAATATTGGAGTTGCTTATTAAATCCTTCATTAGGACTTGCTATTGATCGACATGCTTTTAGAAGTCTAAGAGCGTGTTTTAATTTAATAGAAGTAGCTGACATTATATAGGCAGCAGCTATTGTTACACTTCTTGACATCCCAGCCAAACTGAAATAGTAAAATTTATAAAAGATAATTTCATTCAAATATAAATTGCTGGTGAGTAATAAAAACTACCAATGAATTAAAACATTTTGACTTTTAAGACGAGCTCTATGTATAAAATCATTGCATATTTGAAAATATTGTATTAAATTCTGTTCGGGACTATCGATTGCTTCAATACACAAATAATTTTTATCCTAAAATATATAAAAATCAGTAAATAATTCAAAGTCTACCATTTAATTACAAAAATATATTTACTTGGTGAATTTTCTTTGGTGCATCTAATACAGATATAATATGTGTAATTTGATTATTTTCTAACTGAGCAAAATCTTTTGAGTCTCTGAAACTGCCAATATACAGTCCTGGGATTACCTAAAATCATAAAAATCAATCCGATTTTTAAATTAATGC
>JASXSY010002745.1:0-47363 GCA_034509805.1 Sipha maydis
CAAAAATAAAAAAGCAGGATGCTTGGGAGGAAATAGCAAAAAATATGAAAAAAAATACAGAAGAAATAAAAAAAAAGGCATTAAGCTTATTGGGGTCTTTTCGTCGGGAAAAATGTAACAGCTAATCTTTTGTCAACAGAAACTGCGTTCCTTAAATGAGTGTCTTGTTTCATAATTTTGGGTCCAATTTTGCATAGCAATAACTCAAAAGTTATCTAGCCTATGCGAATAAAATTTTTAAACTGGCCCGTAGTTTTATCAAACTCCAAATGCTCCATCAAATTGGGACCAGCTTCCCGTTGTCTGAACAAGTGAGTTGTCCACCATCTTCTACGCCTACTGTTGTTTTTTTTGTTTTTTAAAATTGAATTTAAAACAATTAATGCGGCACTTTTTACTTTAAGTTCATGTTCGTACAGAATTAAATTATTGTCTTCGTCGGACATATCTAAATGCTTCAATTAATACAATTTTTAATTAAGTTTAAACTTGAATTGTTAAATAATTTTTTTATCTGTGATTAACGTCAAAACCCAAGTCTGGCACGTACGTTCGCCGAACAACTGAATATTCGGAACACAAAATCGGCGCACAAAAATGAGATTGTGCGTGAGAATGTCCAAACTGAGCACACACAAGGATTTTTGCTCGCGAGCAATGAGCACGCACGCTCAGCTTGTGCGTGCTCTAGTGTGGACGCGCCTTAATGGAAAAAAAGTATTTAAAAATCCATTGAAAATCTTTATCATATACTTTAGATAGTTATTCAATACTTAAAAAAGTATTTAAATAATTTTACTCAAATACTTTACAGCACTGACAGTAGCATAGGTAAGGGGGTCTTAGGGGTTCAAACCCCTTATTGCCAAAATCCCAGCTAGCATTGATTAAATATACATAGATAGCCCATACAATGATAATGTATGGAAGCTCCCAATAACCGACCGGGGGAGCCAGAAATCTAGTAGTATGGGAGCTAGACATCAGAGTGCGCTATTTTTGTGGTTCAGTGGTCATATTATACGGCTTTGAACCCAGGGTTCCGATTTCGAATCCTGCAGAGTACAACATTTTTTTTTTTTTTTACGACTATTGACTAAGTATATCTTAAGAATTTATTCATATTGAAATAAATTAAACATGGCTGAGCATTTTTTAATTAATATATGATCATTTTAACCTATAACAAAATTACTAGACAATTTTCGAAAAAAAGGCTATATTTTGTATTAACGACACAATTCAAAATTTCAAATATGTAAATTTAGCGCAATGAGTGAATTAAGCATGATAATATAAGTGTACAATTTATATGTGTTATAAATGGGTATTAACTCGTTATCACAGAATATAAATAGCCCTAAAATTCTATTGTCAAATATACTATTTATTTTTGACACAACAAACATTTAAACGTTTTACTTTGTAATACTGATCAATACATGTCTGTAGTGAATATTACTATCTTGTTTCTGCACAGTAGAAAATACTTTAACATTTTATTTTTTATTAATTTAAACGTTTTGGTGGTGTGCGTCTATAATAATTATATAAATGTCTCGAAAAAGTGGACACAAGTGTTTTTATTTCAACTGTGGTTTAAGTGGACGAACCGTAAGTGGTCTTTAGCTCTACCGATTTCCAAAAAACCCCAAAACTTCAACAACAATGGGTTATGAATTCAGGTAAAATATATTTTAAATTTTAAGTTATAAAAAAAAATATTGTTAGATACCTACTCGAAACGTTTTAGGTTCTGAACGGAGTGAAGAATGTATTGATTTTACAATGATGTGTGTTTTTTTTTTTAGATTCTGAACGGTTTTTTTTTTTGTGTCAGTCGACACGATTTGGGGCAGTAAAAATGCTTCGATTTCCTTATATAGCAACTTTTCTGAAAGGAAAGTGACTCTAGTTTATACTTTAGAGAGTCAAAAGTAAAAAATTTTCAATATTTTTTAAATGCGTCGTAAAAAAATAAGGGAAAAACGATATTTTTTACACAAAACCAGTTTTCGACAAAATCGAATTTTTTATTTTGCTATAACTCAAAAACTAATCGACGTAAATACTTGAAATGTTCACCAAATGTTAAGATTAGCGTTCTCTATACACCGTTAAATTTTCAAAGTATTTTGACTTTTATTGAGCTATTAATAGACAATTGAAATTTTCAATTTTTTTAAGTATTTTTTTTAAAAATAACAATAAAATTTTTTTGGCTACCCAGAAAATCTTGAAAATTTAATACAAGGTTTCTTATAAGTTGTTCCTTAACTGATAAAAAAAAATCCAAAATCGCAAGTCAGAATTTTTAAAGTTCCAATTTATACGAAATATGTAAAAATTGCGAAAATTTGCAAATAATTTTGTGGTTGAAAAATCGTAAACATTTTTTCTTTTATAACTAAGTTTTGAAAATTTGGTACAAGATTTTTCATTAGTTTTTCTTCAAATATCTGTAAAAAAAACTCTACCGGATTCAGACAAAATAATTTTATGAGTGTTTGAAATTTAAATTTTTACAAAACCACGTTAAATAACGGTTTAGCCTCAAACGATTTTTGCTATTTGTTTTTATCCAATAAGTATAAGTTGTAGAAACTTGAAAATTTTATCAGTTGTTTATATTGACATTTTCTTTCTATAATTTTATTTTCAAAAGATTTCATTTATTTTTAATCAATTTATAGGCATTTGAAATATTCGATTTTTTTGTTGATTTTTTTTTTTTATAAATGTTGATAAAAAAAATTAAGCTAAGACAAAATACTTGAAAATTTAATAGAAGGGTCCACACAAGTTGTTCTAACTCCCATTCAAAAATTATAAAAATACATAGGCACAACAATTTTTTTATAAGCGTTTATAAGTGCTAATATTGACAAAATTCGTCAAAATCATGTATATTTGCTATGTATTTTGTAGGTAAAAATTTATAAAAATTATTTTATTAGAAGCTAACTATTAGAATTTTAATACAAGGTTGTCCATAAGTTCGGATTAGCATAATTGTAAAAAATACGAAGGTAATTCAATTAAAAAAACAGCGAATATTGACATATAATTACATGTAAAACATAATATAATAAATAATATTCTAGAATGACAAATCATATGGGTTTTTGGAATTTGCTCTCTAACTCAAAAACCAAATAACGTAAACACTTGAAATTTTCACCAAATGTTTATATTGACGTTTTCTATGAATGATTAAGTTTTCAAAGTATTTTTACTTATTTATAGACAATTTAAATTTTCGATTTTTCTAAATTTTTCGTTTCAAAATAAAATATACTTATTACAATATTTATAAATAACATTGTATTATATTCTAGTCAAACATATCATCTCCGTTCAGAATCATTTTTCGTATACAATGACACCTATCATTGAATTCAAATTTAACAAATCCATTGTAATGACCTATCTTATGAACGAGTCGCACTCCACCCCCAACTGTACAGCAGAGCGAGGCCCATCCGGTTCTTTTTTAAATATTATTTTTTATTTTAAGTAATTTCAAAAATACATTCTGGGCATTTAAGTTTATTAAATAATAATTAAACTATTATTTTTATAATTTTACAATATTTAAAACAACTCTAAAAATTAAATAAAAAACTTTTTTAGGCAATGTCGACCTCATTCATTTAGAAACTGCTGATTTGTATAAAAAACATATATGCATGAATCATTTTCAAGATTTAGACTTCAACAATGATACTAAAAAATATTTAAAAAAATCAGTCATTCCAATACCATATCAAGAAAATACTTTTTTCCACGTCCGCACTCCAATAAAAACATATTCATCTAAAACTTTAAAGCATAACTCACCTTCAATGTCAACTTCAAAGCAATACTCTCCCACAAAATCGATTTATATTCCAACACCGACTAAAATAAATTCTTCTCGTGTATCAGAACAAACAACACCAATTCTTACTCCAAAAACACAACATTTAATTCAAAATTCAATTAATATGCCTAGTCCCCTCGTATTTAAACCAGTTCAGTTATTTGCGAATACAAACGAGGATTCTAAACAGGAAATAGAGAAACTTAAAAAAACAATAGAAAATTTAAGAAAAAATTTAAAAAGTAAACGTTCGACAATATCAAAGCTCCGTAAAAGTTTAAGTAACGCTCGTCATTTATTTCGTTCTCATGATGTAACAAAATCCTGGCGTTTTCCATCAAAAGATGCTCAAATATTAGTAAATATGCAAATTATGAGAGGTAAAATGTCAAAGAAATCATGGTCAAAAGATGAAAAAAATTTTGCTCTTAAACTTTATTACAAATCTCCGTCAGCCTATAAGTTTTTAAGAAACATACAAATTAATCTACCAGGGGTCAGTACAATTAGACGTTTAATTAGTTCTTATAAATTTAAGCCAGGCTTAAATGCAAATATTTTAAAACAACTTACGTTAAAAGTCGGTTCAATGTCAGATGAAGAAAAATATTGTACTCTGGTCTTTGACGAAATGAAAATTAAAAAGTTCTTAGAGTACTCCAAATATTTAGATGTCGTTGAAGGATATGAAGATTTGGGTACAAAAAGATGTAGTAACGCATTAGCTACTCAAGCTATGGTTTTTTTAATTAGAGGCATGTATTCTAGCTGGAAAATGCCTGTTTCATATTTTCTTTCTGCTACATCAATGAAAGCAACTACTTTGAGTAAGCTGATTATTGATCATGTACAACAATTAATGAACTGTGGGTTAAAAGTTAGAGCTATAGTATGTGATCAAGGCCCGAATAACAGGTCTGCTTTTAGCAAACTTAATCTAACAAAAGATAAACCATGGTTTATAGTTAGTAATACAAAAAATTTTGCCATATATGACGTACCACATCTTTTTAAAAATTTAAGAAATAATTTATTATCAAGCGATATAATTTGTTTAGATAATAAAGTTTCATTTTCGGACATCAAACAAACATATTTAATTGATAAACAAAGTACTTCAAGTCGAGCTCTTCTTAAAACAACGGACAGTCATATTAACCCCGGGCAATTTCAAAAAATGAGCTGTAAACTGGCTTTACAAATATTTAGCAATACAATGAGCGCAGCAATTAAAACTTTTATAAAAACTGGCGAACTAAAATCATCTTCAGCAAGGTTTACTGCTGAGTTTATTACATTTGTTAATAATCTTTTTGACTGTTTAAATAGTCGATCATTGTACAGTTCAAATCCTTACAAGTGTGCAATATCAAAAGAGAGACCTAAACAACTCGAAATTTTAGAAATTGCAAAAAAATGGTGCCAAAGTCTAAAAAAATGCAGTGGCCATTCTAGACCATACAGTTTTGACGGATTAGAATGGACAATAAACGCGGTCATTAATATTTATGAAGAGCAATCAAAATTAGGTTTTGAATACTTGTTAACGGCGCGATTAAATCAAGATGTAATTGAAAATGTACTTTTAAAATGTTATCTAATATGCAATTGATGAAACCATCTGTATTGTCAAATTGTGAAGCAGATGACGATCGTAATTTTATGTTTGAGTTTGATACAAATACAATTATAAAACCAACTGATGACTCTATCGTTAATGAAGAAGACGAACAATCCGACTCTAGTCTTTCTTCTTTTTCAATATCACCACTGGCTAAAAGAAATGAAAATTTAGTTAAGCCTATCGTGACTCTTTCTGTTTGCTCAGATAGTTATTTTAGTGGTTACTTAGGAAAAAAATGTTATGAAAAATTTAATTGTGTTGATTGTCAAAATTTAATGTTAACTTTAGACCCAGTAAACTATAATAAACAAACAGACTATTTAATATTTTGTAAAAACTACGGCATAAAATCAGAAAATTTTTATTTAAAAAAACCAACCGATAATTTTAGAAAATTCATTACAGAGTGTCAATTAACAATAGGCAATATAGTAGCTGAAAAACCATTTATGAATAAAATCGGAAAAACGATTGAAAAAATAATTTACAAAAAACTAGTTCCATCTTATTTTAATTTCAAAACTGAATGTCAACCTCATATAGAGTTCATTATTTTACATTTGATCAACTGTAAATTGCTTAGAGATTTTAATTGGAAGTCTAAAAATAATAAAAACCAAACAGTTGCTAAACTTAAGATTTTAAAAAATGTTTGATCCTCATTTCTCTAATTTGTGTATTAACTGATAATTATTAGGTATCTAACAACCTACCTATTATTATGTAACATTATTTTGGAAGTTTTCTAATTATTTTTTTTATGTTTTTTTAATGTTTAATTATTATTATTTATAGGTTATTATTAAACCATATGTAAAACGTCGCTCTTAAGTACGTAAAATGTTATAATTATATTTACATTATTTATACTATACTTTTATTTAAAATTGTTATTGTCTTAAATTTATTATTTATTATCAAGATTTTAGATTTGTTCCAACCTGTGTTTACTTTTGTTTTAATTTTTGATTATAAAATAATGTATCTATGTGTTTGTTAATTTGTAAAAGACACTAAAAGTGTAAAACCACAGCATTTTTAAAATTTATTATCAATAATTTTAGATGGATATGTAAGTTTTTAAGTTGTTTTGTTTAAATTAAAAATCTTTTGCTAGATCCTAAATCAACTATGGTACCTATATTTTCATTGATTAAATATAAAATAAATCAATAATGTTTCTTAGAGTGCTTGAGTTGCTTCTGAAAAATTATTATTTGAAAAAAATAATTATTTTACTTAAAATTAACATTTTAAACTTAACTTTATTCAGCAATCATCATAGTAGTGCCATGAGAAACATAATATTCGAAAATAAAATAAGATTATATGATTAGCCATTCAATTTAGTAAATAACAATATTCAATTTAATTTATATTCTTGGAATTCTTATCGCGGTTTAATTTTATACTACCGATTTGTGTATTGTGTACAATTTAGTATTTACCAACGCTATCTATTGTCACATAATCCGTACAAATGTACGTGTTTCCATATTGCGTATAGCTATGGTCTATCTATGTATATTTAATCAATGCAGCTAGTAAATAAATTAGGTAATAATAAAAATAGTTAATAACTAAATATGGCTAATTATGGCTCAGATATTGGGAAAACCTACCTCCATACTTTTCTACTTAGTACAGAGATATGCCATCAATTTCTTTTCTACCATGGTTCCACAAATCAAAACTGTTTCGCAAAAATATTTCCTCCTTTTCCCGTCTGCGCTTTGGACACACATTACTCCCCTCACAGTCGTTTAAACTCGGACTAAATGATTCGCCTCTCTGCACTGACCATAATCCTCCTGAAGTTTGTGATATGCATATATTTTTTAACTGCCCATGTATTGCTTCCTAACGTAGAAACTTTCTACTTTCTTACTGTACCAAGTTCATTAAACATTCCAGCCAACCCTCAATCTATTATTTTCTGCAACTCTTACTCTGTTATTTTATGTACTCTTAATTTATTTCTCCAGGATGGTTTCAAAATTTAAGTAACGTATCTTTGTTATCAGATTCTTCTACTGTTCTGTTATGATTCCATATTATTATTATTATTATTATTATTATTTTTATGTTTTGTATTGTAAAATGTATGGTTACATTTAGTCTTAATTGTTTATACTTTTGTTTTTGTAATATGGTACTTTTAGTATTGAAATATTTTGGTTCTTCTAGTCTTCATCTTTATGTATTTTGTTTAGCTTTTATGTTTACTGTTATAAGTCGTCAATGATTATCGAAACTAATGGTTATACCAAGTTTACTTTAAATAAATAAAAAAAAACTAAATAGATTAACCCCTAATTAATAATCTTTACCTATGCCCTTCGTTGTACCTATACTTATATGTAAAATGCCAAAAACGTGCTAATCATAAGAAATTCTATCGATTTTATTTTATTTTAGTAGCATGATAAACTAGTAAAATTTATATTATTTTATTTTAATAACACGGTATATAATATATAGTTTTATAATAATAAAATATTTTTAGATATTATTTTTATAAACTACGATTTGCAGTAAAAGTTATAATTTAAATAAAAATCGAAATCAAGATTCCAGCAGTTAACGCTGGCTTGTGCCAAAAGAGATTTACCATAATATTGTTCGACTGCAGTGCAGTTGCCTACGATATAGTAGTAAAACTTGGTCGTGACTACGCATAGTATTCATTTTCAATTATATTTTTTAATATTAATTACAACTTCACAATATAATTTTATGTAATTTTAAAATTTACCGGACACTCGAAAGTTTTCCAACGCCAGATTGTATGCGATTTATTTTAGTTGGAATATCACATCGCTTAAAAAAAAACTAATGTTGCATTTTTACCAAATCGGGCATGTTGAAATGATCTACTGTAACGTTTCAAAATATTCGATTTACGGTGGCGGGCGTCCGACTGTAGTGCGTTTCGAATTTTAAATTTTCCTGACTGTGGTCATACTGTTTACATTCCACCGACGCTGACAACACACACTCGATGTTGTTTCGGAGATGGCAATTTCGAACTGTTATTTGCGTGTTGCGACCCATCTGAGCTTTTGTGTACTGCGTATCTGCCGCCATTTTATCGTCGACCTTTTCCACTGTTAAAGTTATAGTTAGCCGTTTGTCATCAGTGATAACAAGTAACAACATATTAATGACATAACTTCTTGTCATTGTACGTTTACCATATTTGTAAAACGATCTACTACTCTGACCATCGACAAATCATTTTGTTCAAACTCACTGCTACGCGATCGTACCGTTTCCGGGCGTAACTGTAAGTGGCACAAACGTTTTTCGCGTTCGAATGGCATTTTTCGTTTTGCCTTTATGATCGATCTCTCGAAAATAACCGTTAAGTAAAATGTGTTATTACATATACGGTTAGGAATTACTGTTGATCTTATTTGTTGTGCTCTGTTCATCAAGTATTATGTTAAAAGATATCAAGAACGTGATGCGTTCTTCCAAGCGACCCAACAACGACGATTTTTCGACGAGAGCGTCATTAATGAACGTGATGACTGGTCGAGTGATTCCGATCAAGGAGGACACAGAAGTACGTTTAACTTATTTTATTGATCATGTGGCTGTGTCACAATTAAAATTGCAGTGTCCCCTTAGTGCCTAGTCCTCTGTGTGGTCAGCTAAATGGCTATAAATGTATATTGTCTAATATATAATCTTCTATAGATATAAGACTAATAACTAACATTAATATTTATGTCCACAGTGTATCATTGGACGTGCTCTTACTTCTTCAATTGTCATTGAAGAGTTATTCATATCTCGTCGTCACTGCTCTATTAAATATGAAAATAACCGTTTTTTCATTTCAGACTTAGTAAGTGGATTTTCTACTTTTATTTGGAGAAGTCTTATCACCCTGATATTATTTTGGATTTTGGCTAGGATATATGACTTGTATAATATAATAAAAAATATAAGAAGTATAAAATTAATTTTTAATAAATTATTTATACATTGCATTAGTAAAGTATTTTATATTTCATATTTATATGTATCAGGAGTGGCCAACATGAATAGGGTTGCGAGCCACATGAATAAATACAATATCAAGAGCCAAAATGTTTATAAATTCATTTTATATAATTTGATAATTTTTTATACATTAATACCTAAAAAATTAAAATTCATAATAATAATATAAGAATTAAATTTAAATTTTATAAATAAAATAAAGCATGAGCTACATCTGACAATGACAAGAGCCATGTGTGTCTCGCAAGCTGCAAACTGGCCACCTCCCATATATATATATATATATATATATATATATATATATATTTAAGTTTATATTTATATGATTGTTTGTTATGTTTACTATATATGTATACAGTTTAATAGTTAATAACTTAATTAAACTTGAAACATCCATTTTTACTTAAGTATTTTTAATTGTTTATATTCTTGTAAAATTAGACAACTTTTATAGATTGTCATGTTTTAATTTTTTTCTTTGTCTGTCTATTCTACTCTATGTGTTTTAACCATTACTACAATATCCTGCCACTTTTCTCTGTCTTGACCAACTTCATGCCAATTCTCTCTGCCCATTGTCTACGTCTTACATCTCTCCATCAATCCACCTCTTGGACGTCTCCTTGGTCGTTTTCCCGTAGGTTTTCACTAGAGAGCAACCCATACTGGGTCGATTTCATTTTTTAAGGATATGTCCTAGACAATGGATCCTTTGACCTTTGATGAAGTTAATTACTGGACCTAGATTCATCATTTCCTGTAGTTCTATTGAATTTTATTCGCCAACTTCTCACATTTGTATTAAACACAGGGCCGCATATTTTTCGCCATATCTTGTTCTCGAAGGTTCTTAACCTCCTTTCTGTAGTCATCGTTTTGTAGTCCAGGCATCACATTCGTACGTCAATGTGGGTCTCATAATTGATACATACAATCTTGTTTTGGAGTTAAGAAATTTCAGTAATGCGTAGAAGATTTTTTTATGCGAAAATTTATTTCATTAGACCAATTGTTCTTTATGCTCAGAGTTGCTCCTAAATACTTGAATTCTTCTACTTTTTCAAAAGTTAGACCTTACCTTTGCTGTGGGTCTATATCACTATCTATTAGTTCCATTAGTTTTGTCTTATTTGTGTTTATTGCTAGACCGACTTTTTTCACGGCTTTCTCCAATTTCCTTAAAGTGTTTGCTATTTCTGAGTTTTCTATTATATAATATTCAGGTCATCTGCTAAACCAAGTATACACAGGACATTGTTGCTGTTTGTTACTTGACTGCTTCTCAGGCGCTTTAAGGCCTACACACAGAGCTATTCATTAAAAACTAATTACTAATGTAAATCACTAATCAGTTTGATTCTAGTCAGAATGTATGTTATTCATTGAATTACAACAGACATTACTAACCAACCAGTTATTAACGCTTTAGTGATAGGTTCCAAGTGATTCAACTGTCAAGTCACCTTTGAGTTATATATAACTTCACGCTTTCGGAATATTCCAGTTAGGAATTAGTTCAAGTTCCAGTTAATATTACGGTTAAGGTACGATTTCCCTTCAGTGTTTACCCTGTTTTCTCAATAGCGTCAGACGCCATAGATTTTATTATTTGATATCACTCTTTTAGTTTGATTTTACAAAATTAAATTATAACCACTGTGACTGTTGTTTCTTTCACACATAGTTTTGATTTTTTATCAATTCTAATTTTCACATTTGCCATATACAATATATACCATTATTTTATAGGGGTGGAATTTCAGTTCTTTCTTAAGAATCCTTTAAAGGCTTTAACATGACATTCCAAGAACTTGAGCATGACATCTCGTTGATCGATGTGGGCTCATAATGACATCGCGTCTTACATGCTCCACGTTCTCAGGCGTTTTTATTGTTCAAGGTCTGGGCGTTCATTTTAGAGCACAGGAACCAGTAGTGCGGAAATTATGCACCCAACTTAATATCGTATCTCGCTTAGGAACACTCCCGCAAGATGGGATGTTAAAACGCCGGCGAAAGGCATGCGTCACATCATAAATTGACTCTTTATTCCGTATAAACTCTTCCACTGCGAAAACACGATACTCAATGGACCATGTAGCCATTGCGACTGACTGCTAGTCTGCAACTGAAACTTCCTGTCCCATCATAAGATGAAGACTGCCGAACACCTGGCTTCCCCCCCTCCAGACGTACAGTCCACTAATAAAACCACCCGATCCATCTGCGCCACTTTGTATAATGTTTATAGATTCATTTTATATAATTTGATAATTTTTTATTCATTTATACTTAAAAAATTAAAATTCATAATAATAATATAAGAACCAAATTTTAATTTTATAAATATAGTAGAACCTAGGGATGGGTACTATCCCAGGAAAGTAAAATCATGAACATGTTCGGGAAAAGTTTCCGGGAATATTCCCCATGTCAGAAAAGTGTAGGAAAGGTTTGTTTTAATACAATTATCTTTCTTATTGACTACTTATGATGTTTTAAAATAGTAAAAACTCAAATTCTACATTAATATATAGTTTAAAAATATTTTATTTTTATGCTGTTTGTATGAATACAAATTAAATAACAAGAAAAATAAAATAATAATCAACATGATATTATTTAAATTCTTGTTAAACTGAATAATTTCTCAAACTTAAATTATAATATAATACAATTAATACCAAATATTTTAATACAATATTTTTAAACTCTTTTTAAAAATCTTTGTCACTATCGTGGTCAGTGCAACTAAATCCCAAACTTGTGTCAGTGTCATGGAGAGAAAATTGCTCATTTTCTGTTCCAGAGCTTTCCAATTCTAAATCACTCTCTTCTTTAGTCAGAGTAAAATTCAAGTTGAAACTTTTTTCATGATGATTTCCATGTTGAAGAATAAATGGGGTTGTATCATTTTATGTAAAATCTTCTATTTCCGAATCATTATCATCTTCGTCGTTTTTATTTTGATCAGTTGTTTTTAGTTAACAAACAATTTCATTTTTTAAAATGTACATTTGCAAAAGAACTAAACGATCTCTCTGTTGCAGCCAAAAAAAACAGGTATTGATATTATTTTTTGAGCATCTTGGATAAACTTGAGTTAAAACTTTTCCACCACATTAAAGGTTCCAACTTAGAAACTGTTTTTCTTAGAAAGGTTTTTGAGTATAATCCTTTATTTTTATAATTTATAATCTCAGTAAGACAATCTTCATCATTCAAATCATAACTGTTCAACGCAAAATTTGTTAATAAATTCAGAAACATCAATATGTTCTTCATTAGGTAAGTCATTTACAAGTGTTTTTGGATTTAAAAGATGTGCTGTAATATGAACGGATTTAACTATGTTTTTTAATCTGTTTGATATAATACCTTAAAGGATTTTTTATCTTTTAAATCTTCTAAATCTATCTCTTCAACAATTTGGATTAATCGATACTTTAAATTTTTAACCGTTGGATAAACTTTATGAATAATGGGTTTGTCGCCTTCAAGAAGAGATAGGTTCTATTAGTTGTATCATTGAATCAACATTTTTCTAAAAAGATTCCAGTAAAATAGTATTAACGAACGTGATCCTTAAATAATATCGCTACATCTTCATCAGCTGCTGCCTATTTTAATACCTGTTTTAGTTTAAATACATTTTTATAGCAAATCAAGTGACTCTGTCATCGAGTTTTCACTGGCAATTGAACAAATACATTGATATTTTTTTCCTTTGAAATTTTCCAAATTTTGTGTGAAAGTCTGGTTATATTTTATTGTTTTTATTATTGAGACAACTTTTATATCAAATATTTGTAATTGATCAGATTTTAATAAGTCTTTAACTAATAAATTTAAAGTGTGACAAACGCATGTTAACATTAGCATATGTTCAAATTTATTTTGAACTATTTCAGCAGCCTTAACAATATTACTAGCATTGTCACTAATGAAAACTACAAATTTTTTAGGATCATATTTATTACTGTAATTATTTGGCTAGCTAAATACTCAGCAATGTGACTTTTCCCATCAGTATCAATAAAGTCCACGAATAAAGATTCTGGAGTAGTAATAATAACATTTATAATCACTTCTTGACTTAAATTAGACTAACCATCACATTGGATGCTCAAACATTTTGACTCAGATATTTTATTTTCTACTTTAAATTTTTGTTATAAAAATTCCTTTTCAAACAAAGTTGTCGATAAAGCTTTTCGGTTTGGCAATTTGTAAGATGTTCGAATTGTAGAGAACAATTATTTCCAAGATTTATGTTCAACAATAGATAGTGGTATTCCACTTGTAAAAATAGCTCTAGCTAATAGTGTTGATTTTTTCCTAAAGATATAATATTTTGTCTAGTATTAGAATTTACCAATTTTGTAAAAACTTGAAAAAAAATTGTTAGCAATAAAATATATACATATTAGGTATATATGTATATGTTACGGGTAAAAGCCGAAATCGGGCGAACCTCAGAAATGCCCGGGCAAAACGCGAACTGCCCACAATCCTTAGGCAAAATGTCATATTTCGGCTTTTGACTGAGCAAACTAGTTATGACTAACCTCATTTGGGCAAAACCGTTTACTGACTTTAATCGTAAGGGCAAAACCGTAGTGTATTTAAATACGTTAGCTAATATTTAATACAAATAGTGATTTTTATCGTACAATTTTATTACGATTATAGATGACCACACGTATCTTGTTAATTTATCGCTGTTATTGTATTTTATCAACTCGTTAAATTAAAGGTACACAAAATTCACCTTATCTAAATGGTACAATATTGTACTGCAGTTCATATTTTTGTGAACTTATATTAGTACTTCTTTAGCAATGGCTAATGAAATGATGTGTGTCTGATTTTAAAACTAAATTTGAATTCAAACTTAATAAAATTACAAAAAGTGAATGTAGTACTCTAATAAGTGATACAAGATACGTTGAACTCATAAAAGTGGTAGAACAAGCAAAGATCAATTCAAAGAAAACAACGAGCGAATACAGGAGACGAAATAGATTTGACATACTCACAATCGGTGAGTCTAAATAGTTAATAGTTCTACCAAGTAAAACCAATGGTGACATAATTTATTTTGTAAAATGCAATGAAATGTTCGTTATATTGCACATGGCTCATATAAATTATGGCCATGGTGGTCGAAACCTAATGGAGTATTCAATAAAACAAAAATACAAAAACATTACCAGGGATATAATTTTATTATATTAACAGTTATGTAAAATATGTAATAAAAAACACGCTCATCCCAAAAAAGGTTTAGTAATAAAACTTTTAATTCTCGTGCACAAGTTGATCTGATAGATATGCAAAGTAATAAAGATGGTGATTTTAAATTTATCTTGGCTTACTAAGACCATTTTACTAAGTTTGTTTCTTTAAGACCTTTAAAAACAAAAACTGCAAGCGAAGTTGCATACAATCTTATAGATATTTTTTGTATATTTGGAGCTCCGTGCATACTACAATTAGACAATGGTAGATAGTTTGTTAATCATATTATAAATGATTTAGTTCTAATGTGGGGTGGTTTAAAAATAGTACACTAGAAGCCACGTCATTCGCAAAGTTAGAGTGTTGAGCAAGCTAACCAGGACATCGAAAAAATTGTTTATGCTTGGATGGAAGAAAATCAATCTAGAAAGTGAAGTGAAGGATTGAGATTTTGTCAATTTTCCAAAAATAGTGCTTATCTTGCTGGAATCAAACAACCTCCATAGGAAGCTATGTTTGGAAAAAAAGTTAATCTTGGATTAAAAATGTCATTTTTACCCAATGATATAATAAACAATGTAAATGGCGAAAATGACTTACTACAATTTGTAGAAAATGAAAATGAAATTGAGTATTAAATGAAAATGAAAATGAGATGGAGGTATTAAATTAAAATGATGAAAATAAAATGGAAGTATTAATTGAAAATTAAAATGAAATGGAGGTTTTAAATGAAAAAAAAAAATTTTAAAAAAACGTGGGAAAAGACTACTGATCTATTAGTGACACAAGCAAAAAAAAAAGAAATTAATGAGTGAAAATCAATTTCCACTTATAACAGTCAAAACGACAGTAAAAATTCCAGTGCCTTGTGTTGATAAAGGAAAAGTCGATGCAAATAATGTGTTAGGTGTTATATTAAGTGTTAATGATAATGGATTCTATAAAATAGGAACCAAAAATGGAATTTTGTCATCACTTTATGACAGAAACCAAATATTTCAATGCAAGGAACAATTTATTAGTATCAATGATGTACCAAATATCGAAATACCACTGAAGATTGCTAGTATTCAAAATTTATTAACTGGAGGACAAGGGTTTTTTTTTTGTTCTTGCAAAACTAAGTGCACTACGAGCGATGTAAATGTCAACAACAAATAAACAAAAATATTATTTTTTTTATTATTATTTAAGTGTATTCAATTATATCTGTACAATATTTTATGGTTATTATTTTTTTTTTATTTAATATTAGTGAAGTTATAATATAGTTATTATATAGTTGACGCTGCAGTTTGGCCCAAGAGAGGTTTAAATGTATCAATTAAGTTTATTCAATTATACTTGTACATTAATATTTATTTTATAATTATTTGTATTTAATATTAGCGAACATATTTAAGACTATGGTTTTGCCCTTACGATAAAAGTCAGTAAACGATTTTGTCGGTTTTGCCCAAATGAGGTTGGTCATAACTAAGTTTGCCTGGTCAAAAGCCGAAATATGACATTTTGCCCAAGGATTGTGGGCAGTTCGCGTTTTGCCCGGGCATTTCTGAGATTTGCCCGATTTTGACTTTTGTCCGTAACATATATAACTATTTACCTAATTATTTATTGTAAATGCATAAACTTACCTTTTGTGTAAAATCAATTTTATCAATGAATTGAGAAATGTTCAATTTTACTTGACCTTTTTTTTTCAATTTGTGGAATTATTGTTTGATCTGGAACATACATGTATAATTCTGCGGGCATTGAATCGTTTTGTGATTGTGACAATGGCGTACTTTCACATACAAATGACAAACTCTTGGAAGTAGATGGTTGATGAAGATCTATACTAATTAAAATTAATATCGGCACCTTTTTGTCACTTAATTCTTCTTTCACTTGAAGTGGTATATTTTTACATGCTTTTATTATGTGTATTTTCATTTTTGTTGCATTTTTTATGGTATACTTAAGATCACAAAATTTACAGTACCACACAGTTTTGAACTTTTTGGTAAATTTATTAGAAGATACAAATTAAGATTTTTTTGTAATTTTAAAACAGTTAAAAAACCCGTAATTATGATTTTAAGTTATAAAGTATAGTGCTGCGCTGTCTACTCATTTAGTTTTGTAAAGAAATAAACTGTCTCTAATTTTTATAGTAACGACACTGCACAAAACATTTGATAAACATATACTTACTTACCACATATGCTGGTTGTTGTGCACCAGACCCAGATAAGAGCAACATGTGTCTCCAAAACTGATAGTTGGCTATCCTCCATGTACATATATTTAAATTTATATTTATATGATTGAGTTTATGTTTCCTATATATGTATACAGTTTCATAGTTAAAATCTTTATTAAACTTGAAACATCTATTTTTAATTAGGTATTTTTTAACTGTTCATATTCTTGCATAATTAGACAACTTATATAGCTTGTCATATTTTAGCTTATTTTCTTCTGGTTATGTATATTTAGTAAAAGTATTACTTTAATCTATTGTAGTTGTTACTAAAATAAAATACTACATATAAACTTGAAAATAGTTTGTCAAATATTTTATTTTTTCTTTACAAGATATTTATTAATTATAAACTTATTTCCAGTTAAAATAATTGAAAAAATTACTATTTTTGTAAAAGTTGGACATTTTTAAAAATTTAGATTGTTAAACTTTTACATTTTATAAACTTCATGATTTTTAGTTTTTAGATTATTAGAAAACGTATTTAATAAAATAAATAGTTTTCTATAAATTAAAAATTTGTATCTAATAAGAATCATGAAATTTATAAAATTATGCTAATATATACTGTCAAAATTTTTAGAAAAATAAGCCTATTATATATTTAAGTGTTTAATCATTGCAATTGTTTTCTTTTTTATATAAATTACAAAATAGCATTCAAGCTCAGGTACTTTCTTAAATTGTGAAAGACTTTCAAGAAGTACAAATAATATTACAGAATTACAACAAGGAGATCTTATTGGCTTCGGTGATAACAAAAAAATTACTATAACATACAAATTTATCTTGAATAAGACCACCAACAAAAAACCAAGGTAAAAATAAATATTTTAAAATAGTATTGCAAATAAATTACAAAATATTTAAAGGAACATTTATATTTAAATACCAGAAAATTAAAATTATTCTTAATGCAATATTATTATTTTTTATTTTTTGTAATTAGTATTAATATTTCAATTTTAAATAATAATAATTTATTTTTGCAACATTAGAATATCTTAAAATTATTTTAAAAAATGTAGCTTAATATATTGCAGTACCCACTTTAAGCAAAGCTTGTGCTATAAATGATAATTTATTCATTAAAAACATTAAGATACACTATTTTATTTCGAAAATATTTTTTTTAATAAGTATAATAGGTATATTACTCTTCTATTTACTACATATATGTATGTATTAAAGTATGAATAGGTAAATAACATTTCAAGTCATTTTATAGTAAAGAATAGTAAAGATAATCATTATTCTAATAAAAGAACACTAAAACAAGAGTTAAACTTATTTCTAATAATTATTTTATCAATTTAAAGTATGTTTATTATTTCTATTGAGTTAATAAATATGTCTGTTTAATGCTTAGGTTATACGATGAACATGGTGATCTAAATTTTGATGTTGCAGAAGAAATGTTTAATAATATCCTAACAAATCTTCATACGGAAATATTGAATGTAAGTTTATTATTTGATTTTATTTGTTGTAGTTTTGTAAAAAAGACTGATAATATCTAAAATACGACAATATTAATAATTATTATTGTTGTTTGATTATAGTTAAAAGCTGACCAAATTGTATTACACAATAAGGCTAAAACTGAATTAGCTGAAATGCAAAATATGATGAATAATATTATACAAATTACGAGTGTACATGCTAAAAAGGTAATTAGAAGTCAATATTCACTCAATTGTATTTTAATTTGTATACCATTATCTTTAAGCAAAAAGATGTTATTCAAGAAATGAACAACAGACTTTCTACACTAATGGTGAAATTATTGGGTATGTTTTATATATTTCTTGATGTTTAAAATTTGATTGGTGATTAATTTATTTCAATAAAAATTTTAGAAAGGTCAGATGATAAGGCTGCATGTGATTCAATGAAACAAAAGTTCTATTCTCAGTTAGAAAATGAATTTCAATGTTCTATTTGCAGTGAGTTGGTGTGCAAGGTAAACAATTTTTAATTATTATTGTTTACTTGATCTGATAACTTATTTTGTTTTATCAGGCTATGACCATAAATTGCAATCATACTTTCTGTGAAGTTTGTATTAAGAAATGGATGAATAGAAGTAAAATTTGTCCTGTTTGTAGAGCTTCTATTAAAACCGTTTTCAACTGTTTAGCTCTGGATAATTATATTAACAAGATATGCGATTTTATGGATGGTGAAATTAAGGATCAAAGACAACTACTAGTAAATGAAAGTATGCATTTTCTGATAATATTTAATTTTTCTTGTGTCTAATATCTTATTGTATCTATAGACCGCATCTAACAAGCATTTCTGACACTCTACAATGCTTATTTTTTTTTTTTTTTTTTTAATAATTGAAGGGCTTAATGTGCAAAAAACTGTCAAGAAAGGTAGGAAAAGAAAAAGCAGTAATTCTAGGCGGCAAATATTACCAATTAACCATTATGATGCATCACAATATCCTAGTGACAATCATTTTGTGGAAGTGGTTGATCTCACTAATAGTATACAAAGATAATGCAAATTACTTTATATTTTATATTTTTCATGTATATCTATTAATTAAATCATGTGAAATGTTAAAAACCATCACTTAACAACTTGAATTATATGGTATATGAGCAAATAATTAATTAATATTATATAATAAAAATATATTATAATTTGTAACTTATTTTGTTGTAAATAAGATAAACTAATAAAATGTTTGATAAACTTATGTGTTCATTTAATTTACTATTTTGTAGTTTTATAATATTGTATTTATTAGTCATTATTATTATTTTTTTTATGTATATGATATTGATGATAGTCATTAAAACAACTATTTCAATGTGTTACTATTTTAACATTCAAAAATGTCCTTGTATAAAAACTTTAAGTTTAAAGCATATAGAGATATTTGCATTTTTTACTGTCATTTAATATTTAGTTTTTTTCTACATTCATTTTTTAAAAACTAATTGCATTTATTTAAAATAAATTGATTACAAATTTTCATTGATATGATTACAAATATTTAAGTTATTTGTTAACTTTGTTATTTAACTTTCATTTTTATTATTATATTCGGTCATTAAATTATTTATACCAAATTTTAATATATATATATTTGTTGTAAAACTTATAAACCAATAATTGGTTATAATTATATATTAATATTTGCTTACCATTTATTGAATCTTTTAATATTTTATATACATTAGAACTTAGATTAACCATACACATTTTTTTGAAAATTTGTATGTACCAAAAGTAGTTAAAGCCATATGTTGTACATAGTAACTAATAAATAATATTAGTTCAATAAAAAAATATGTATACTATATTATAAATATAATTATGGAAGTAGTTAATATCCTGAACCTCTTCAAGCAGGAAAATGTTAACTTCTATGATGACATAAGTAAAATAAGATAAATCATTTTAAACTGCTTAAAAAAAGAATGATTACTTCAAATACCAAGCCTTGATAATTTTATAGTATGAAATATGTATTTTTATAACATAGGTTAAATAATGCGTGTTAATATTTGTCTTAAAAAGTCTTGATTAATCGTGATTATCATTTATCCATCGTATATGTCAATATGTGTATAAGCTGTACATACCTTTCTAGTCTACCTTAGTATATGGCCAACATAGGCGGACATTTGATTAAATTTTTGCAGGGGCTTTTATAATCCAATGTAAAATTACTCGCAGGGGATTCGCTCCCACACCCCCTTTAAATATTCAAGTACAACATATTACTAATAAAATATTTAAATTATGCAGTATAAATAATAAAAAAAGCACATTTTTTAAAAAATAATTAATAAAATTAATTAAATAATGTGTTTTTATCAGCATAGGTATTTAAATATCATTATTAATATTTTTGGTCATATCTTTTAATATATAATATAAAAAGATTGTTAAATCTATCCTGAAGCATCGACGTCCTTAGCCAAGTTTTTATTTTTTTTCATTGCACTGTAACTTACTGATTGGTATTTATTTACAATAAATTATATAAATATATATTATAATAATTATATATATTTTTCCAGTTTTTGAAACCAGCCTGAATAAAATTATCTAAACAATTATCATTAGCACCACTACTATGATTACAACAAGCAAAGCCATAAACTGCATTTTTAGAAATACTATATTCTAACCATTCATGCTGATTATAATGTGAAGAATTAAAGCTTCGATTTTGTGTTCCGAATCTAGTCATAGGATACGACTGAAATATTAAAAATTAAATAACAGGTAAACGGCATATAGGCATAAGCATATACAGTGAAACCTCCACAAACGAACACATCCCAATAGTGGACGTTTTTTGGGGAACGGGGACATTTTCACTACTTTTCAATAGGAAAACATCCGAATAACGGACTTTATTTTATTAGGGAATTTTTAAAATAATGGTAAATCCCTAATCATTATTTGAAAATAATACGTATTCACATTCGTATGTACTCTCGTAATAATGTACATAATTACAAAAAGCAGTTGCTGATTTGGATGCTGGAGAATCTAGCGCTATAAATGTTTTGGACGCTGTGTATTGGGTGGCTTCTGCTCAAGCCCAAATCAAGTATGAAACTGTAAAAAAATGCTTCTTACGATGTGATTTCAGTCACCAAGTCGATGAACAATTGATACTGGAAAACAATCCGTAATAGATGGAGAACTTTTAGTTCTCATCACACTGGTCGACAGCAGTGTTGAAGTAGAGACATATTTTGAATTAGACAAAATCATTTTCACTCACGACACCAATTTTAACGGGCACCGATGAGCCCGAAAATGAGGAAGAAGCAGAAACTTCAAAATATCAAATAACAAGATTACAGGATGCTTTTTCTGCTGTAAAGAGCGTAAGTAATTTTATTTCATCAATAGAGGTAAATAGCAATTATATTTTTACTTCTGCTGTAACATTAGCGAATAATATTACTAATGAGATTGTACAGAGACGGTGTAATTATAAACAGACAAAGCTCACCGATTTTTTCAAACAAAAATATGTGTATAATTTTGATTTTGATTGTAAAAATATACTTTACATAATAATATGTAATTTGTAAAAATGTAACAATTTACAATAAATAATAAGTAATAACATTACATCCCCTCTGAATAACGGACAAAATGTTGGTGACCAAGAGTGTCCGCTATTCAGAGGTTACACTGTATTATATTTGAATTCCAATACCTATTGATTTTAATGTTTCATAGGTAACAAAAAGCAACAATTACCTTCAAAATTGGACGCACAGGTCTACATGTTTCATTGGTTTCGTTATTAACTTTTTCTAAGTCGTCATTGTGATCGAGGTTTATATCAATATTGTTTTCAATTTTTTTTTTTTGTTATTTTTTCACATTAAAAATATTAAAAAAATTTAACATGTTTAAAATTCAAAATCATTAACGTTTCAGCCGAACAGTGAACTTGGCAATTTAATACCTTAAGCTTTTAAAAGTTATATTCAAAACTTAACCGTCATAACTGACATAGCACAATGATGGCGCGGAATGTGAGACCGATCCTATAGAGTTTACATTAATTAATCGTCTCAAATTGGTCGTGGTCTATTTTCATCGTGAGACGTGAATATTGGTTTAATATCGTTATGTAGGTAAAAATGGACAATAATCATAATTGTAATATATTATATTTATGTACATAGGTACTCGTTTTGCGATAAAAAGTTAAGAACAGCATGTACATATGTACAACCAGTATTATTACACAAATGCGATTATATTATAGCACGATAATAAATGTTATCGGATGTCATTTATCTGGAATCCAAATATGTTTAATACAATAATAATTTGCTTATAAATATTTATTACCTAGCGGCATTTGTTGGTAAAATATTATTTTACAATTTTAAAAAAAATTAACAGATAATTTCTAAAACAAATAATAGTAATAACATTACGAATAGTTTCAATTTTTGGAGGTCTAAAAGGGTCATAATTAAGAGGAGAGGCAATTGCCCTCCCCTTTGTGCAATTTTGGGACGTTAAATTGTTATTTATTTCTCTTTTGTATTTAGCCAAATTTGAATCATTATAATTGTATTAAATGTTTTTTTCTTTCTTTATATTGTATTTTGTATTGTCGATTTATCGGTGGAAATTTAGGTGAAGTTTATTATAGGATATTCTCTAAAATCTATTTTTAAATGAAGACTGAAGGATTCCTTGGTTTAACATATAATTACATTACACAATATGCAGAAGCCTGAATGCAGCCCGCATTTACTATTGCAGTTGTATTTTGTACAATACAATACGATAAAACACCAACATGATTAATTTTTTTTCATCCTTCCCTCTCCAACCCCCTTCCATCACCAAAATAGGGGGGGTGAAATTTTATAAGTGTCCTGGGGCGCTTAAATTCCAAATACAGCCCTGGGGTATAATGAAATTTTGGGGAGGGGGTAAGCCCTTTGATGTCCGCCTATGATGCCCAATGCCGAACATCGAATTTACAAGAAACAGTAGTTCATCCACGATGACCATTTGAAGTAGCCTAACTCTGTATTGTTATTGTTGCCGCCCGATAACGGCAGCAAGAGCGGTAGGACACTGTCTTACCGGTTAACGGTCACCGGCTATTTTGATGCACCACCGGCCGCCCAATTAAACATAAACACATGTAATAATGAATTATGAAACTGAAAAAGTCCATTGTGTATATTTTTGTGATATTTGTGTGTGTGATTTTTATTTGTTCATTTAACAATATACAACAATGCTAGTTACTACAGTCAAGTCGCGATAGCTCGAAGTTGAAGGGTTAAAAAAAAGTCAAGTCAAAAAAAAAATAATAATAATAAGTAATTTTAACTATTCTTATTAATCAATCAAAAATTAAATTCATAATGACCAACAGAATGCTATATTATGTAAATATTGTTTCTATTGGTTCTATCGTATATGTATATATATAATATATATCTACCTCAAACCCAGTTATATGGTATTCGTATGCTAGTACCTATATATATATTTATGTGTGTGCTAACCGTATTATTTTGTAGTTTTGTCCATAACATAATATAATTAATTATTCGGACCCCATGGACCCCCCCTCTGGCTACGTCCCTGATCTGTACCCAAATTACAATAAGTGAAGTTCAACATGATTTTTTCATGTAAAACAATAGCTGTCCCTAGTTTACAAAAATTAAGGGTAACTTGGAACAAGCATATTTTTTAAAAAAAAAAAATAGAAAGGGGGAAACCAAAAAAAAAAAAAAACAATATAAGAGTCTTATAATGTATACCAAAACCAGAATTGTTGGTCCTAATCTTTATCATTGTATTTTGAAAACTCATCGATCAGTATTCATCTGAAGTGTAAAAGTGTCCCAAGTAACCCAATTCACGGTGTATTATAAGTATGTACATTTGTATTATTTATTAGATACAGTAGGAAAATAATTTTCAATTAATTTTGTGTTTTCGGCTATTTATTGCCAAAATCTTCTAATTTTTCTATGGCTTCAAATATAGAAGTATCTTACGGAAGCGTTGAAAGACCAACTATATGTTTTTTTTATCTCATTATTATAGATTATCACAACTCATTATTATCAATTATAACTTGTAATTATCACATAACACAATTCAAATGTACGCGTTGATACAAGTCGTTATTATGGATTATCACAACTCGTTGGAACATTTTAGCTCATATTTATTATCCCGCTATAAGATATTACTAAATTAGATAACCAAATAAAAAAATGTCCGTCAAGTTGGCACTGGCATATTATGTTAGAGTTATGAAAATGGTATCTAAAATTTGCTGGGATTTTGCTAGGGCATTTTTGGATTTTGTTAGGGCCCCTAAACTTTGATAATTCTCAAACAAACATGCCGATGCTATCTTTGTGGGCGCACCGGCACATTGTCCGATTTCAAAAAAAAATATTTCAAAATATTCAGCTGAATTTGCTAGGGCATTAACATACCTTTGACAATAATTAATTCCGACTTCCAAATTTATACTATATAACCACTAACTAATAACCATTAACTAAAATACTCTTTAATCTACGATAAAAGCTAGTTCAGACTATGCCAGTAATTTAGTCAAGTAGCGAGTAATTTAGCTACTAAACGTGTATGAACAGACTGATTTAGTCGAGTAGTTTAGTAAATTTATTTAGTAATTTAGTAATTAGTGGATCCATTTACTTCTATTTTTTCTGGTCGAGTAGCATCCCCCACTTTTCTGACTAATTACTAAGTAGGCGGTCTGAACGCATTATTTTAGTTTAGTGCATTAGTTTTCCTTGTCAGTGTCGAGATGACGTTTCATTGGGGTGAAGACACAACATTTAAATTTGTTTCGGAATATATAAAATATGAGTCTTTATGGAACAAAAAATGTCTGCTGTATAAAAATAAAAGGCCAATTTTTTTCAACAAAAAATTAAAATAGCTTTCAGACATTCTTAGCGTTGCGAAGTATTCTTTAGGATCTTCAAATTATAGTTCTTTAAGAAGACCATTTGTAGCTCCCAATGTGTTTCTTCTCTTGATCCATTCCCTAATCCACATTCGCTTTGAATTTTTATTAAGCTCTTCTAAAATAGCCGTTGAAATAAGTCCTATTGTTTTATTCAAATTTTTTTTTGTGAACTATTCATTTTGGCAATCACTTTTCACAGCACCAAAACGAATACTAATGTACTAAAATAGTTTTAACCCCTATTGTGTCTGAACACTTTTCAGTTACTAAAACGTTTAGTAGCTAGTAAATCACTTACTACTTGACTAAATTACTGGCATAGTCTGAACTAGCCTTTACTAAAGTAGTAAGTACTAAATCATATGGTTGGCAACAATTTGAATCCATTTTAATAATTTAAAAACACTCACAAAACCCCTTTTCCACATTTTTCTAATTTATAAATTCTAATATCGACTATCGACGAACAAAAATGTTCCAACAAGTTGTGATAATCCATAATAACGACTTGTGTCAACGCGTACATGAATGCTGCACACGTATACGTATACATTTGCACGGATCGGTCGGTGTGTATTAGCGCAACGAAGCGATACGGTACCGGGCGCGCGTCATATTTGTCGCACTCGACCCAAATAGATATATATAAACATCCATGCCAGTATGTTAAATGTATGTATTAAACTTTAAAACAATTATTTAAACCAATCTACATTAATTTGTATTATTAAGATCCTTTTCTTTTATGCTCTTGAGCTATGGTTGAATATTGAATGGTACTAGAAAAACTTCTTTGAATATCCTATATTTAACTGATGATCCCTGACCATATTAATATGTTGTTTGATGGCAACCAATCTTGTAGAGCAGTGTTTCTCAACCTGGGGGTCGCCAACTTATTATTCAGGGTCGCAATCGAATGATTTAAATCAATGCGAAAATTAAAAGCTCAATCATTCAAAAAATAAAATCAATAAAATATTATAATATTACATATAACTTAGATTATTTACATTAAAATGAAGAACACATTATTATTACTTTTAAAGCGATATTACTGTTAGACGTTAATTGACGAATCTAAAATAAACGTCGAATCTAGATTTTCAAGTAACAACCTAAGAGAAGGCCTATGCCGCAGTACACATATTATATTATTAAATATTTATGTTGCAGGTTATCATCGCCGTGCGTTATTGTTTGTAAAGTAGGTTTATAAGTTGCATTTTTATATTGTTTTTCGTATTTTTATACAATTTGTATGTATATATATATATATATATATAGGGATCGCTAAAAAAATTAAAATTCAAAAAGGGGATCGCTACAGTAAAAAGGTCGAGAAACATGTAGAGGACACAACACACTGTTGTAAAATACAGTACCATTTTAAGTCTTGAAACTGGTTAATTTTTTGGCCCATATAATTTCTTCTTTATAGATGGCACTAAAGAACATTATTAAAAAACTACTTCATAGAATAAAATGTATGGTACTTTCACAAATAATTAATTTTAACTACCTATATTAGGTAATTGAATTCAAAACCTCTCATTGTTTTCAAACCAACAAATTATTTTTAGACAATACACATACATATTCTTCTTCTCCTTTGCCTTTCTCCTAACTATTTAGGATCAGCCATCTTTGTTATAAACCTCCACTAGTCTCGATTATCTACATACTCTATACACATACCAACCACTATCATATTAGTCTCAATTGTGACAATCTCTTTTTTGGTCTTCCTCTTTTTCATTAAATGTTCATCTTCATAACCATTCTTACTTCTTTTGTTTCCTCTCATCTCATTACATACGAAAACCATCTATTTTCTTTTATCTTGTTCACTATCGACGTTACACAAATACTACCTCTCATATTCATTATAATATACATACATGAATTAACTGTTATTAAAATAATTTTTCTTGTTAGATAAAAAAAACATAATTCTAATTTAAGAATAGTTCTATAAATTAGATGTATCTTGTTTCATCAAGATTAAAAGTCAAAGTAATTTAAATCAATGCAACTTTAACATAAACAAATTGCTTTAAAATTATGAAATAGGTAATTATTTGCTAAGTATATGATGTATATTTTTACATGAGATGTACAATAATCTGTTATAATAAATCAAATATTTACATCTTAGTATATTATAAATACAATTACTTATAACAGTTAAACTTCAGTTAAAAAGACAACTTCAATTTATTTAACATATTCTCAATAATTACACCAAAGATAATCAATTACATGAGTGGACTAGATACTTTTTTTTATACTTTCATAAAGTATTAAAAAAAAAATTAATAATAAATTAATTAATAAAAACATTAATTCCAATTAATAGTGCATAAATTAATATGTTAGTATCGTTTGGTTTTTTGCTCGCTTACACCATTCTTACCATTAGATATTCCATGTTTTTGCATAATACTACTCTTTTTTTTTAATTCGCATACTAAATGCTTGTTGTGATCTTCAATAAAATCTAGTTTTTCACTTAGCCTAGCATTTTCTTGTTGAAGTTTGACCATCTTGTCTAATACTAATTTCATTTCAACTGAAGTGTCAACCACATTTTTCTTCTGTAACTCTTTGGTCAACTCAGCTACAGTAGATTTGAACTTTCGTTTAGTAACATGTAAATCATCTTGAGTACGCTCCAATGTAGTTTTTAAGTCAGCAATCATTTGCATTTTCTGTGCCAAATGGCTAGCTAACTCTTTTTTGTCACAGTCATAAAGTTCTTTCTCTTTGGTTATAGAATCTTTTTGAACTTCAAAAGCAGTCTTGAGATCAACATTTTTTTGCTTTAATATATCACATTCACATTTTAATTTATCTAAAGATGTTTGTAAATTTTTACTTTCAGACTGTAGAGAAGCATTTCGTGAACTTAAATGTTCAGTGAATACAAGCAATTCATTGGTCTTGATTTCGCAACTTTCCATATGAGTTTTAAGGTCAATATTTTCATTTTCTAAAGAATTAATAGTATTCAAGCACTCAGTAAGTTTATGATTCAATTCTTCAATTACAGTTTTTAGTTTTTCTACTTCCTGTAATTGATGTTCCGAGAATTCTTTTAAATTTAGGAATAATTGACTATTCTGTATTATTCTTTCCAAATTACTTTCTTCATTAAATGATTCATTTTCTTTGGTTAAAGATTCTAATTTATTTTGCAATTCTTGTATTTCTTGTAGTAATTTACCTTCTGTCTCATATGAACACTTAGTATCTTGTTCATATTTTGTTTTCCAATGATCTAAGTCTTTGGAAATCCTTACTTTGTCATCTTTTAACAAGTCAATCAGATGCTTATACTCCTTTATTTCTTTATTTTTTGTTTCAATTATGCTTGTACAATTGGCAACTTCTTTGGTGTTAGCTTTCAAGCGTACAATCTGTTTGTCTTTCTCTTTTAAGATGTCTAATATTTTTTTTTTTTCTGTATTCAAATCAAGTATTTCTTTTTCTTTAAGAACATATCGCATAAATGCTGCTTCCTTCTCGTGTTTGGCAGAATTGTACATCTTTTCCGATGACTGCAACTGTAATTGTAAATTGCTAACATCTGTCAAATATTTATGTTCATTTATAGCCAATTGTCGTTGGTAATAGTCTAGTTCATCCTTTTGCTGTCGCACTACATCTCGAAGTGTTTTCAGTTCATCAATATCACTATTATCATCATTGACTACACAACATTCTACGTTGACATTATCAATACACTTTTCAGTCTTAATGACAACTGGTGGAAAACTGTTTGTCGCCTCAATGACTGATGCTGGTGATAAATCACTAGTCATCACTTCTGAGGCTGATTGCAAATCGCTTGCCAACCTTTCGACGGTCGGAACTTCCATGTTTTAACAGCGTTAGCAATACTTACTACAGTGACCTGCATACGCGAAGAAACTGGTCATTCGCATCTTGTTTATACTAAGACAACATCATCGTGAGACGAACGTAGGATGCTATGAATGATGATTTAGACGTAAAGAAAGACGTGCAAAAACGAGAATGCAATAAATTGAATTATCGACAGCCAAGTTACTAAAATGAATAATAAACAATCATAATAAAAACGTTTGTAATCATAATCAACTCCGCACAATTTACAAGCTCTTATCAGGTTCGCGCGCGAGGGCATATAGATAAAACCTAAGAGATAACACATATGACAATCAACCACCAGCATAAATCTGTGACATAGAATATATAATATGTTCTATGTCTGTGGCTAACGGTTAAAATTATTTTTAAAAAAATATTTATTAGAGTGCGAAAATGCTTATAAAAAAAAATCAATATGAAAGTAGCAGTGATTGTGCTGCTACTATTATAACAGTTATATATTATCATTTTTCATACACTATCATCATAGTGATAGATAATTATGGTATATATTATATATTAGTGAAAAAAAAAAAAAAAAAAAAATGAGGATTAGAGAGTTTTAACAAATGATGAGGATGTGAAAAAAAGATGGAAAGAATATTTTGAGAAATTACTGAACGAGGAATATCCAAAAGAAGCTTTAGAGTGTATGTCATGGAATGAAGGATTGATTGGTCTAGTGGGCGAGGAGGAAGTGAGAGATGCGGTGAAGGCGATGAAAAAGAAAAAAGCGGTAGGACCAGATGGAGTACCTGTAGAGGTGTGGAAAATGTTAGGAGATGTAAGCATTGAGTGGTTGAAAAATCTTTTTAATAAGGTACTGATAGAGGGAAAAATGCCAGAAGATTGGAGAAAGAGTTTTATTGTACCAATATTTAAAGGAAAAGGAGACATACAAGAATGTGGGAACTATAGAGGAATAAAGCTCATGAGTCATAGTATGAAGATCTGGGAAAAGATTATAGAGAAGAGGATAAGAAGTGAGACGTCGATATCAGAAAACCAGTTTGGTTTTATGCCAGGAAAATCGACAATGGAGCCATTATTTTGTGTTAGGCAATTAGTAGAGAAGTATAGAGAAAAGAATAAAAAACTATGCATGGTGTTTATAGATTTAGAAAAGGCGTATGACAGGGTGCCAAGGGAAGTTTTAAGGTGGGCATTAATGAGAAAAAATGTCCCAAAAATGTATGTTAATTTGATCCAGGATATGTATGAAGGGTCGAGTACTAGTGTCAAGAATCGGTGTGGAGTATCAGAAGGTTTCAGTATGGGAGTAGGTGTGCACCAGGGGTCAGCTCTAAGCCCCTACCTGTTCTCAGTGGTAATGGATGAGGTTTCAAAGGAGATACAGGGTGAGATACCATGGTGTATGATGTTTGCGGATGATATAGTTCTGATAGGAGAAAACCTAGAAGTTGTCAATAATAGGTTAAATGAGTGGAGGTTAGCCCTCGAAGAAAAGGGATTGAGAATTAGTAGAAATAAAACTGAGTATATTGAGTATGATTTTGGACAAAGAGACCAAGAAGTTGAAGGAATGAGGAGACAACTGACAATATATGGTGATGTGATAGGTGAAGTTGAGAGCTTTAAATATTTAGGATCTTTTGTTCAAAAGGACGGGGGCTTTGACATTGATGTAAAACATAGGATTAAGTGCGGGTGGATGAAATGGAGAGAAGCATCGGGCGTGTTATGCGATAAGAGAATTCCAATTAGGCTGAAAGGTAAATTTTATAAAAATGTAGTGAGACCAATTATGCTGTATGGTTCAGAGTGTTGGGCGGTTAACAGGAGAATAGAACAAAGTATGAGTGTCGCGGAAATGAGAATGCTTAGATGGTTGAGTGGAGTGACAAGAGAAGATAGAATAAGGAATGAATACGTGAGAGGTAGTGTTGGTGTAGCGCCAATTGTGGACAAGATGAGAGAAAATAGGCTGAGATGGTTTGGGCATGTGATGAGGCGAGAGGAAACGAATGCAGTAAGAGTGGTTATGAAGATGGAGATTGAAGGGAAAAGAGGAAGAGGAAGACCAAAAAAGAGATGGTTGGAGACTTTGGAGAATGACATGAGGGCTGTCGGTGTGTGCAGAGGAGATGTGATTGACCGAGTAAAGTGGAGGTGTAGGACAAGGGTGGCCGACCGCAAATAGTTGGGAGGAAGGCGAAGTAGAAGAAGAAGATTATATATTAGTGATAGTTAACTGCTAATAAATTTAGTAGCAACTGCAACTGCTAATGTTATTTGAAAATATCATTGAAAAATAGTAGCTATTGCTATTTCCTTAGAAATCAACAGTCATTTTAATTAACACACTTTGCTTATAGCAGGTGTAATCATTAGCAGCTAATTCTGCTATTACAGCTGCTACTGCTATTCTTTACCACCTTTAATATATACAAATCGTGATGTTTTTCCCAGATCGTAGTACCTCAATAATTTTTGGGAAGGTTCCTGTTAAATTATGTGACTAGTAATGAAAAATAAAACCCTTTGATATTTACTAGAAAGCATTAATATAATAACAACAATTATTATTTAATATTTCTCATTTTTTTTGTTTCAATCATTTAGTTATGTAATTCATAAGTTTAAAATTATTCCTAGTACCTATTAGAGATGTGAAAAGTAACAGGTTAGTATAAAGGTCTGCACACACTGCAGTGGTAAAATTGTATCCCATGTATTGTGATTAGAGAACACACACTGCAGCGGTAAAATAACGCTGCATGCTCGAATTTACCGTTGCCGCCCAGCGGTATTTTTGATGTAATTTTAATATTTCACTTAAAATTTGTCGTCATTAAATTCGATGCCAATATTTCAAATAGCTTTTTATTACTTATTAGTTATTACCGTATACAAGATAATGAAAAGCTATGTACCTATAGTTATGTGAAATTAACATTTAGCATTCATTAACATATATTATTATTAATAAATATTATAATTATCTACTACTTTAAAATAAGTATGATTTGGCACTCATCTATTTCAAAAAAGGAAATAATCATACACAAATATCCAATACTATTTGTATTAAATTCAAATTTAAATATAAAAACGGTGGATCAGACAGTCCCCTGTTGATCCTATCTATGTATGGTATATTAAATAACATGGGTTTAATGTACATATGTATTACAGTAGTTACTAATCAGTAAGTAAGTAATAGTTACTCATAACTGTAATTACAGGTATACGCAATTAGTTGTATTTTATTACGTCACTTATTATAATACAATACTATACTACGAAATCATTTATTAATGTTATTATAAATTAGGTATATAGTATTGGAAAATCGCTACCGTCGCAATGCAATGTAAATTTATGACAGTTCATTATTTTCCGGCAGTTTAAATAGTTAAATTAAAAATCCACCAGTCGCTACCGCCGCAGTATGTACGAGCTATAATATCATTCGAAATAAATTTTCTCTCTTCACTCGAAGTCTAATAATACTATTTTTTACAATTTTTTTTCATTTCTTAATGAAGCCACTACGACAAAGATTATTGGCTTTTGTAACTTAAGTCTAATAAACAAATTTATGAGTGTATTGTGAGTTACATAGGGAGTTATAAATGTACATATGGTTAAAAAGCGAACAAAGTGTATGGAGATTATTTATGGTTGTTAAATTGTACAATTTTGTTAATTTTAAAAATGTTATAATTTTTTTGACGTTGTCTGGATCAAGGTCTAATGCTTGTTGCAGACTGTTTTATATATTCAAACTAACCTTAATGTCTATATTTCTATATAATTTCTATATTTTCTTCTATCTTTACATTTATTATATACATATAGTGGCGTATTTATATGCAGGCACTATAGGCATGTACCGACAGCGGCAAATTTTTGAAGTTTATAGGTTTTAGGGTCCCTATTATGTATTATTTTATTTATATAAGTTTTTAAATTATCTGATACCTAATGAAAAATATGTTACATATACTTCCAATATGACAAAATTGTAGACAATAGCTTAACTCACTAACAGTTAACAAGATATGTTAAATATTTTATATAATCCTATGTAATAAATCTATATTCATAATTTCTTATCGCCGTCCGTATAATATATTAAATAATTCGAGGATGTTTTTGAAATAAATTGTTTATGATGATTTTAATAAATAAAATATCTAGCAATAAACAATTATTCTAAATTCAGTCTCTGTTATGTTTCCCAATGTTATAGATTCTGAACGGAGTGATGGAATCTATTGGTTTTACAATGATGTGTGTTTTTTTTTTTTTATTTATTTATTTTTTTTTTTTTTGTGTCTGACGACACCTTTTTTGGCAGTAAAAATGCTTCGATTTGCTTAAGTAGCAACTTTTCTGAAAGGAAAGTGAATGTAGATGGTAATTTGGCTAGTCTAAAATCCAAATTTTCAATACTTTTTAAACTTATTAAACGTATTATATAGTACGTAGAAAAATGCGTGTATAAGAATAATAGCGGCGGGAAACGTACTTGGTTAAAAGTTTAAACTTTGCCCGAATGAGCAGAAAACAAATTTAGTAACAATTATATTTACATGACGGTGTTTATTGGATTAGCAGCTCGGTGACGACTACACGCAGAACTGGGCAAGATACTTAAAAAAAAGTATCTAAATACAAGATACAAGATACACTTAAGTGTATAAATATTATAGTATCTTGTACCTTGTATTTAGACACTAGTTATAATTATGTTTTTATTATGGTTTTACAAAGATGTGTGTGTTTTTTTTTATTTTTTATTTATTTTTTGTTTTTTTTTTTGTGTCTGACGACACCTTTTTTGGCAGTAAAAATACTTCGATTTGCTTAAACAGCAACTTTTCAGAAAGGAAAGTGAATGTAGATGGTACTTTGGCAAGTCAAAAATCCAACTTTTTCAATACTTTTTAAAAAAATCGAAAAAAACGATAAAAAAATTACGAATAAACGGGAAATTTTACGCCAAATCAGGTTTTTACAAATTACATTTTTTTAAATTGCTCTAACTCAAAAACCAAAAATCGCAAAAAGTATTTTGACATATTTACACTTATTTATAGACAATTTAAATTTTAAATTTTTGTAAAATTTTTGTTGTTAAACATCTATAAAATTTAATTGGCAGACCGAAAACGCTTGAAAATGTAATACAAGGTTCATAATAAGTTATACTTATCGTAACTAAAAAATATCGGTGATCGGTTAACTCAAATTTTTTTTATAAGCCCTTAATGCTCAAATTTGTATAAAATGTATAAAAATCACGATAATTTGCAAGTTATTTTGTAGATAAAAATTCATAAAATTTTTTCCGTTAATACTTAAGGTTCAAAATTTTAACACTAGGTTATCTATAAGCTACTCTTTAAAAATCTTTAAAAAAATTTCTACCGGACTCAGAGGAAAAAATTTTATGACTGTTTGAAATTTAAATATTTACGAAATTGCATAAAATAGCGATTTATTCTCAAACGATTTTAAATATTTGTTATAATTCAAAAAGTATAAGTCGCAGATTTTTGAAATTTTTACCAGCTGTTAAAATTGGCATTTCCTTTATGTCTTATTTTTTTCAAAATATTATATTGATTTTTAAGCCACTTATAGGCATTTAAAATATTCGATTTTTTTACATTTTTTTTTTATAATCGGTGATAAAAAAAATTTGGCTCGTTCAAAATATTTGAAAATTTAATAGAAGATTCCACAGAAGTAGTTCTTAATGTCATTCAAAAATTATTAAAATCCATAGGCACAATTTTTTTTTTTATAAGCGTTTGAACAGCGAATATTGACATAAAATTACATGTAAAATATAATATAATGTATAATATTCTAGACTGACAAACTATGTCGCTGTATGCAACTGCCAATCCATCCTAATTGATAAATATATTTATCGTTTCAAAATAAAATATACTTTTTACAATATTTATAAATAACAATGTATTATATCCTAGACAAACATATGAACTCCGTTCAGAATCGTTATTCGTATACAATGATATCTATCATTGCATTCAAATTTAACAAATCCATTGTAATAATGACCTATCCTATAAACGAGGTGCACTCCACCCCCAACTGTATAGCAGAGCGAGACCCATCCGGTTCTTTTTTATTTTTGTCCATTAATTCAACAGACTACAATGAAAAGATAAGCAAACTATGACTACAAAGGCGCTATTGATAGTGGACTGCGAAGAAACCGTACGGAAACCGTATGCATGTGAAAGGTCTACAACCGTATAAACGGTTGCCGTGTACACGGAAACCGTGTATGTGTGAAAAGTGACTAAAAACAGACTTACAGTCTAACCCGCACCGGCCTAAAAATATTGATCAGCTTTCTATAGCGAGACGCGAATAATCGATACTTCGATAGATGTTTCGGCGTGATCCTTATCGTCTATAGTTCAGCCCTCTATAAAATCTTCTTGTGTTTTAAATGCATAATCATTTATTTATTATAATATTAAAAATAAATTACCTATACCTAATATTTTATTATGATGAAAGCGGAAAGTCTTAAAAATAAATTTATCATAAGTCTATGACAAAATATAATAATATATGATAAAATACCTATGACTTAATAATACAACTTTGTTATAAACAATAAAAATTCGAAGATGCTACTAAAAAAAATTGGGGCTGCCAATATAATATTTGGAAATGCTAAGCACCCCAAGTCCTAATTGATATCCTAATTGATAAATATATTTATCGTTTCAAAATAAAATATACTTTTTACAATATTTATAAATAACAATGTATTATATCCTAGACAAACATAATAACTCCGTTCAGAATCGTTATTCGTATACAAAGATATCTATCATTGCCTTCAAATTTAACAAATCCATTGTAATAATGACCTATCCTATAAACGAGGTGCACTCCACCCCAACTGTACAGCAGAGCGAGGCCCATCCGGTTCTTTTTAATATTCACGTTGCTGTTTGTAAAAAGAATTTGTACGTAAATCGATTTTCTTTTATTTTAATTATAAACTTATTGTGATTTATTAATTATATTTATTATCCTACCTTTTTTTTTTTTTCTGGAGATGAGTAGAATGGTGATTAATATAAAAAAATTATTAAATTAAACAGTTATAATTTGTAAAATGTTTAAATCAAACACAAATTGACTGATCTATTTGAAAATAAAACTTCTACTTCGTGTAGTAGTAACAGTACTGTAATGAGGGTATAAGTGACTAATTTCTTCCAGAGATTAAATACCGACTTATTAGTACCATAGATTAATTATACCATGTATATTTATTCTATGGTAGTACTGTGTGACTAATTTAGTTACTCTAGTAACTAGAGTCTAGTAGGTAGTCATTTGACTAATATTTTATTCGACTATGTAAAATCAACTAAAACTGAGAAAAAATTGAACAATTTGGTATTATTATCAATAACGTGTTAAAAATATTTCATTTTGACACTTTTGCTACTGCGAAATTTTGTCGTAGACTAGTAAGACCTATAATTATCATATTCAAGTTTAAAAAATGTATTTTATCTAGTTAATTATTAATAAAAAATGTTTAACTCTTAAAAAATTATGTTTTGTTACTTAAATAATATCTGTTACTTAATTAATGTATATTTTATAGTAAGTAAATTATATCAGTAAAATATTTTTGATATTAAGGGCGGCAATTATTCATAGACCTACAAGCCAGAAATATGTTAATACGCCTCTGTATTTATATATATTATTATAATTTCTTTGAGAAAAAACAATTAGGTATAACATCTGATATCCGATACGACTCTTACGTCTTGTACATATGAATGAAAACGCACATTACAAATGCTACGGTATTTCGTTATCGTAGACCTTTTGGTGGTTATGTCGTACACAGAGGTGTGAAGTCGCTCACGCCTGCAACAAAAAAAGGAATGATGTTTAACGTCGAATTTCATTGCGATAAACACCAAAGACGTTTTGACTTATACTTTGTGGGTAAAAAAAACACGCGAATGCGTTGCATATGTTTTATGGAAAACATGCGTAACCTGCGCACATAAAAATAGTATTAATAATAATAATACGACTACACGCGTATTCACGCGACGAGTGACGACGGTCGCGCGACAATACTATATGAAGGGAGATGAGTACTGAGAATCTCAATCTGAGATAAGCAGAGTTGGAGTCCCCACAGTGGCCGTTCACAGTGGACGAACTGAGGTCAGCTGCCAGAAAGTTGCCATCGGGTTAGGCTCCGGGTCCAGATCTCATTCCTAACGAGGTAATCGCGTTGGCGGTGAAACGAAACCCCGGGACATTTCTCGCGACGTTCAATGCCTGCCTGATGAATGGCCAGTTCCCCTGCAGATGGAAGCGTACCAAACTGGTCTTGCTACACAAGGGCGCTGGTAAACCACCGAACCAACCATCTAGCTATCGTCCAATAAGCTTACTGGATGGCAGTGTCAAATTACTGGAGCGACTTCTGTTGAACCGTCTTGAGGCCCATATAGAAGCAGTTGGAGCTCTCAGCAGCCGTCAATTTGGATTTAGACGCTGCAGATCAACCACTGACGCCATCGCGGAAGTCCTGAAGGCGGCACGCGAAGCTGGAAGAGGGGCTGTCCGGAACAGACATCTCTGCGCGGTGGTGACGCTTGACATCAAAAATGCCTTCAACACAGCTCCTTGGAAGCTGATTGACGAATCACTGCAGAGATTGTCTGTTCCAGAGTACCTGATTAGGATACTAAGGTCCTACATGTCCGACCGCAAGCTCCTGGTCGGTGGGGACGCTACCACGGAAGGACAAAGCCTTGCAGTCACCTGCGGCGTACCGCAAGGATCGGTCCTCGGGCCGACGCTATGGAATATTTTTTATGACGGAATACTGCGCCTACCGGTTCCCGCAAATGTTAAACTGTTGGCTTTCGCCGACGACGCGGCTATAGTTGCGGTAGCCCATAATGCCGAACTTTTAGAGGAGTTAATCAACCCAATCCTGGAAGCTATTGTGGGCTGGACGACTGAAAATGGTTTAACCCTGGCACCAGAAAAATCAGAATGCGTCGTTCTCACGGGGAAGTATAGCTACCGAAACCCCAATTTTATCGTTAACGGATGCCAGATACCCGTTAACCGCGCAATCCGCTACTTAGGGGTACACCTGGACACTAGGATGTCGTTTGTGAAACACGCTGAGATCGTAGCGGAGGGGGAGCGAAAAAGGCTGCAACCACCTTGGGCAGGCTGATGCCGAATATCGGTGGTCCGTCTCAGAGTAAGAAGCAACTGCTGATGAGCGTAGTTCACAGTAGACTACTGTACGGCGCAGAGATTTGGTTTGACAGCATAATTGGAACCAAGAAAGCGAAGGTGACACTGTCAATGGCTTAGAGGACAGCCGCCCTAAGAGTGGCTAGGTGCTACCGCACGGTATCGGATATGGCAGCACTAGTCCTGGCTAGAATGCCTCCTGCGCACCTGCTGGCGTTGGAGCGGAAGAGGATTTCGGAACTCAGGCGTAGCGGAGCCGCTTGCTCGAAGGCCGAACAACGGAGAGAGACGGTCAGACAGTGGCAATCGGTGTGGGAATCCACTACCACCAAAGCGTCGTGGACAAAGGTTCTCATTCCTGACGTCATCAGATGGTGGTACCGTGGCCCGAAAGAAGTGACCTTCAACATGGCTCAGGCACTAACGGGGCACGGGTGTTTTCAAAAATATCTATGGAGCAAACACAGGGCCCAGACACCGTCTTGTGTACACTGCACCGCCGAAATGGATAGCCCTGAGCACACCATTTTTCAATGCCCTTTCTGAGAAGAAGACAGAGCTGAGCTGGTGCGCTTGCTCGGCAAGCGGCCCGAACCAAAGGATGTCCAGGACTTCCTGTGCAGGCCATACGAGGAAGAACTTCCAGCAGATACTAGTCTGAGGAGAAGAGTTCTGGAGAGGTTCTCGGAGATGTCCAAGCAGTTTATGCAGATGGTCGAGGTGATACTTTCCAAGAAACAAGCACTGGAGAGGGAAAGACAAAGACACTAGTTTTATTTTTTTCGTCATAGTTAAGTTTTACATCATGTAAGCCGAAGGCCACATTCAGGGTGGTTAGAGGCCCCCAATATGTGTAATATATATATATATATATATATATATATATATATATATATATATATATTGTGTTAATATGTTTACTATTGTAATGTTTATTTGTTTTTGCTAAATAAACGATGTGGGTAGGGAGACAGCAATGGGAATCCATATTTCCCTCCCTACTCACGATTCCAAACCGGAAAAAAAAAAAAAAAAAAAAGGGTCGGAGTCCCCACAACCATATAATATATATTTATATAAAATATAATTATTATTATATGTCTATACCTACAACCTTGACAATTAACACAGTGATTATTCGTTGGAATGCTAGATAATATACATTGCGTAGAGGTATGATTTAAAATCTTGAATCCTAGTAAATTGGCCCTTATTACTATTGCACACGCGTATAACATGCCCGTGTGCAGAACTGTAAAAGTAAGTTTATGTAACTTTCTAATATTTTTTTAATTTCAAAATTTGCAATGAAATAATCAGTAATCTGAGTAGTGATTGGTCGTTTATGAACGAATCTTTCCTTTGGAACGAGTCCAGAGGGAGAACCTTAGATCATAACGTATATGATCTAAGAGCGGAACGATTCCGCCTTTTCGTTCCTTTTAGATGCAATAAGTCTAAAATCAAATCTTTCCATATTCGTCATTTGTATCATATAACAATTACACGCTATTCGTGCAAGTCCAGAGAGGAGCAAATCGGAACGATTGCACTTATTCGGTTCTTTAGGATGCAATATTCCAATTGTTCTAAATTTGTATTTTGTACGATATGAGTATCATCACAGAGTAAAACCCTTCATTAATAACTAATAAAAGCAAGTTCAATCGCACAGTTAGCGGTAATCGCCTTTATTTTACAGATGTCGACCGCTCGAATACGCAAATACTCTCTAAGTCGACAATGCCACTGTCGAGACAACGAAGTCACTGCTGTCTGAAGGAGCTTACAGTAATTAGGTTCGGTGCCGGTACACGATAAGTAATGATAATAAAAAGTACCGAGAGGATGGAATGAGTCATTTGGAATCGTTCATTTTGTGAATCTGGAAAGAAAGGAACGATTCATTAAAGGAACGAAATTTTCCATCGCTAAATCTGAGTATTCACACATTCCTATTCCGTCCCACGCAATCTATTTCATTTCTAACGCATGCGCAATAGATACATCGGGGCCGAACCGGTCTGCTTCAAACATGGACTACGCGTGATATGCGTAGGGACTATGCCATACTGCCGATACCAGTAAAGTATAGATACTTTTCTTTCGATAGTTACTTTCTTTCGAAAGTACTTTTTGTATCGATTCCATGGTTTCGATAATCTCGTATCGATAAAAAAGTACTAGTATCGAATGAATAGTACCGCCATATCGATTTAAAAGTATTGAATATGAAATGTTAACTCACGGCCAAAAAAACAAAAAATCTTCATTTACAAACGATGAATTATCTCTATATCTGTCCAACACCGTGTCTCCACTGAAGTCAAATCCTTTAGAACTTTGGGAAGATATGAAAACAGTTTTTCCCATGTTATATAAACAACCAAGGATATCTTTCACTATGGTTGCAACATCAGTTCCATGCGAACGACTGTTTTAAAAAGCCGGACAAATTATAACAAAAACAAGAAACCGTTTAACAGGTTCTCGTTTAGAAAAAAATTTACTTTTAGCAGATCTACCCGAAGATCAATGGTTTTAAGTTATAAATAATTTTTTAATAATACTATATAATTTATATTTTGTATTGTATATAAATATTTTTACTATTTTTCTTTTCGATACCTATTTTATAATAATATAATTATAATACGTATAAATATAATGTATATATAATTGTGTACAATAAATGAAACTAAAGCCTGCAGTTAGGGATATTGCGATACTACCGATACCAATAAAATACCGATTATTTTCTTTCGATACGAGTACTTTTTGTATCTATACCATAAGTACTATACTATAAGGTCTATGGTGGCGACACAAACTTCTACAATATCATTTAATAGAAAAGGACAGAAAAAAGAGCTAATGAAAACTATCGTATTCACTTACATATAAATTGTTCTTTACACCGTGGTTAAAACCTTATTAATAATAAGTTATTATACATCGGACAAATGTCCCAAATTATTGTATTTGTACAATAGTTATTGTATGAACTGCAATGCTGGTCACAGATATATAAACATATGTTTATATATCTGTGATGCTGGTACATCCATCCGCCGATGTGTAGTATCTATAGGCTATACTTGACGGCAACCACGGTTGACCAACATTTCGATCGGACATCGTACGACCCGTGGGTTCTCTCCTCAACCCCACCACCAATATTTATCATGGTGATCACTGGCCCATAATGTTGGAGTTGGTATTTACCACGTTCAACCAATGGATGGAGATAAGCAAATGGAGAAAAAACAATAAAGGGAACGTCGTCGACCTGTCGTCCGCCAGCCGCACATCAGTGGTTAACTACGCACTCGTCGGTACCGCTTCAGGTCGTAGTTTTCTTCCTAATGATATCTGTTTCTATTTATAACCACTGATCGTTGTTAACATCGGTATCGCTCTAATTTCTTCGTCGTCCGGTCTCTTTCGCCGACCGCTAGCACCCAGGTGAGCACTGCACGCGTTCTATCGAGTCGGTATACTGACGGCCACGTTCGATGCGGCTCATGTCATAAACAAGGACCTGCCCACCTTTGGATACCGTTTGCTGCGAGTGTGTTATATTTTTTTTGATCGTGACGCTTTTTATTTCAGCGGTTCGCGTGCCCTAACACTGGTCGTTCGACGCAGATAACGCACCTGCAATAAGCACGCTGTGATCGGGTTTCGTCGTTCTCCTAAAAGGCTACGAGTACGCCCTTCCAATCGAATCATGTCTTCGGTCTGTATGTTTTACATGAGGGGATCGTGCCGTTTTGGCAATCGTTGCTGGAACTCCCACGACTTGCGATCCATTCGTTCTGACAGCCCATTATTTCAACTCCGTAAGTATCTTAACGTCTTTTTGTTGCTTTAACTTAAGAATATATTTTTATATAATAATTAACTGTTCCCAGTGCTTTTTATGTAAGTATATTATTTTATCTTTTACAATATTATTCGACTATTATACCGTAATATTGGTTTGATTTGTTTTGAAAATTCTACTTCAATTATCATTTATTTATTTTGAAGAATTTAAAGGTTGAAATCTAATATTCCCTATTTTATTTTGATATACAGCAATATCTCTCTTTTTAGCAGAAACTACAGATGATGAAGACATAATACCTGTGCCCAGTAGAATGGAATCCACTTCAGCTCAAACTGCTTCGCCTTCCAATACATTATTCAGAACAAGAACGACACGTCCTTCCCAAGATACTGTAGAGAAGTAGGGCTTTCATTTCTAATTATAATTATTGTTCTGTTTTACTAATGAGATTTATTATAGATCAAAAAGAAATCAAGTTGAATCTCAAAATGTATATAGTTTAACAAGTAAGATTACTGTTGTCCTATTTATTAACACCTATTTAATATATTTTTAAATTCAAGATAAAAATTCTGGAGATACAAGAGAAGGCACTCCTGATACTGTGTTAGTAGAAGCTGTAAAAAAATTAAACGAAGCTGAAAACCTAGTAAATTCGCTTCGTCAACAGTTGCGTAGTATAAATGATGGAGAAAATTTTTCTTGGATTGAACATCAAATGAACCAATGTATTGATAATGATTTACAGTGCAATATTTGTTATGAAATGTATATTAAGGTAAAATTTTTATTGACAACCATTAACCATAGTTTTCACCACTTTTAATTCCAAAATAATAATCATTCAAATGTAACATTACATATTTTTTTAATGCCTAGCAAAGCAAAAATGTATTTTTTCTTTTATAGTAATTTTATTTTAAATAATACATTTGCCAACTAATCTTTCAAAATGACATCAAAAATCTAACTAGGATTTAAAAAGAAAAGTGTTGTGGCAAAAAAATATAAATGTTTAATTTTAGGCTAAGATTATTATAACTTATTTTATAAAATATATATACAGTGTGTTTCACTCAAATGGTAACACGTAATATTTCAGTTCAGGGACCTCAGATTGAATTGTAGTTTTTTCGAGGAGCTAGGTAATACTAAAATACACATTTTGTGATCATTTTCGAATTTTTAAGCCTTTATTTGTGCGCATGCGCAACAAAACTTAAATTTTTTTAAATGGCAACACCTATTTTCAACACCAGATTTTAATAGAACTATTTTTTTTAATAAACTTTGATAAATAAACTTTTTTTCTATTTCAAAAATTGACTAAATTACAGCAATCCTACGTTTTAACAAAAAATAAAAATTTCTTAACTTTCCAATATTCTGTATTTTATCATTTTATGTACTATTATTTTTGGTTAGAAACAATATAAATGGAAGGGCATGCATTTAGAGGTTATTTAAATAATGTAAGACATTTTATTTTTATTATTAAGTTTGAATTTAGTATAAATTAACGATTTCCAGCCAACAATAATAGTATAATTATACAGAACATTGAAAAGTATAGAAATTTATATTTTTGTTAAAACTTAGGATTACCGTAATTCAGTCAATTTTTGAGATAGAAAAAAAAATTTTTTATCAAAGTTGATTAAAAAAAAAGTTCTATTGAAATCTGATGTTGAAAATAGGTCTTGCCATTTAAAAAAATGTAAGTTTTGTTGCGCATGCGCACAAATAGAGGCTTAAAAATTTGAAAATGATCACTAAGTGTGTATTTTAGTATTACCTAGCTCCTCGAAAAAACCCCAATTTAATCTGAGGTTTCTAAACTGAAATATTACGTGTTACCATTTGAGTGAAACGCACTGTATATATATATATATATATATATATATATATATATATATATATATATATTTAAATTTATTTTTATTTTTTTTTTATCATATTTTAATGTTATATTCAAGTATTACAGTAAATACAGTTAATTTTCAATTTTAATTTATTTTGCAAGCTGCAAATTTATGCTTATGTATTACATTTTTCGGAAACAATCTATATTAACCATGATATTTTCATTTAATTGCATTTATAAAAAAATAACAGATTTAATGATTGATTAGTTTTTTTATGCATATATTTTTATATTACAGCCAACTGTACTTAATTGCTCTCATACGTTTTGCCATGAATGTATAGAATCATGGACTAGGAGAGTTAATCAGTGTCCAATATGTCGAGTGTGTGTAAGAAATAAGTCTTATTGTCTACCTTTAGATACGTTTTTAGACAAAATAGCTGAATGTTTACCAGAAGATATTAAATCAAGACGTGAATCATTGAAATTAGAACGTAACAATAATAGAAGTAATATTTTATTTTTTTTGGAAATATATTTTGAGATTATTAACTAAATTTATTTTATCTTTTTAGCTGTTGAGACTAATAGAAACCGACGAAATAATACAGGAAGACGAAATAGACGAAATCAATCAATGCGCCGAACATTAGGAGTATTATGGGGCGAGCGTGATCGTGATGGTGCTGATTGGAATATTGCCTTAGAAGAAGCTTTGTTTGATCCTATACGTTTGGGTGATGTACTTGGTAGAAATAGAAATAATGGAGACGATAATTGGGATGATTTATCTGAAAGCAGCCTTGACAGGTAATACATTTATTATATATTACTCAGTTTAATATTTTCCTCTAAGTCAGCGTTTCCCAACCTATAGATCACGACCCAACATTAGATCACAAAATATTTTTGATTGGTCATTGTTTGTAAACTATTGACAAGAAAAATATCTTAGTTATCAAAATATAATTTTTATAATGTGTCAGAATAAAGTTTTACAGTATTGTGTAAAAAGTATATGATTAGTAATGTTATATTGAAGCATACTAGGTTTTTTTTTTTTTAATAAGGTATTTCCAACGCAAAATACATTTGTGGGCCACCTTAGCTTATAGGTTGGGAAACACTGCTCTGTTATTTATTTTTAGTTGATTTAATTTTTTTTTTAATAAGTATCTACATTTATTCGATAATGCATTCAATGTCCTATGTTTTTTATATTAATGTATTAGAAAGTATTTTAATATTGTAATAGATTTAAATACATATAACCTATGTGATAATATTTGAAGATCAAATGGAGTCAAGTTTTTTCTTTAAATAATGAATTGGAGTTATTGTTGAATGTTATTATGTCTTATTAATGCATGCCTATAATTTGTTTGATTGATAAAATAATAATTTATTAATGACAATATTTATTCAATTGAAATTTTTTTGTTTTAGTATAATTTGAACTTCAATATTATATTTTTGTATTAATTTTTCTGCTCAAAATTTAATTACTAGAATAAAAATTGGTTGAATTGTAGAATTTTAATTTTATTTGCTAGATATTTTCATAATTTTTAAAATTAGACATTAGTAAAGAGTATCACTTATGGAATATTTAATAAGTGCGTATATTAGATTTTATTATTTTGGCTTGATATTTTTATTAAAAAAAGGTTATGATTTTGCTACTAAACTATAAAAATGATGATCAAGCCTTACAGAATAATTAATGTCCTTTTTTATTTTATATTATTATTAATTATAACAACATTTTTTTTCTAAGTATAATTAAAATCATAAAGATAGTATTATGAAAATATACTTTCATGAAATTACTGCATATTTTCTAGCCTATTTTAAAAATAATGACATTGCAATTATATTTTACCATATCTATTAAAGTAATATCCAGTGTTGCCTTTAATTAAATTATAAATAAAGGATAAATAACATGTTTATGATTACTATAGTCGTTTCCACGAGAGAAAGGTACTATCCGCCGACCAAAATCGGTCGTTGGCTGGGCATGCCCCACCATATTATGTACAGTGCTATATGAATCGAACCATTGTGACAGGTAGCATACTATCCGCCGGCAGTTATGTGGAAAGGATTTTGTGCGCGAAAAGGTACCTTTCTCTCATGGAAACAACTATACATATTATCTTGTTCATTAGCAACATATTTTTCATTGCTATTTATTTAAAGAAATCAAAACTATCAACACACAAAATTTTTTATTTTTTTGGTAAATTTATGTAAAATTCAAACAAATAATGTATTTATGAATCATCCCATCTATAACTTTTTCAACAATTTTTAGTCTAACAGTTTTTTATTTGACTAGTTTTTTTTTTTTCTTTTAATAAGGTAAAGTAATATTTATTTGTTAATTGACTATTTTTTTTAAATGTTTGTTAGTTGGTCATATAAATTTTAGATCATTAATTATTAATAGTAAATTCAAATTTATGATTAATAATTAATGGTCCAAATTATTTCTTTGAGCTTTGACCTTTAATTAGACAAATACCCTAAAACTACAATGTTTAATACACTAAATAAAGTTACCGGTTCAATATGTTTGTATTTTCTATAGAAAAAACTCAAGTGGGTTTTAATACTTAACCAATTTGTAGCTTGTATGCTTACATTAAATTAAAATGAAATATGTAAAAAATCCCATGTTTAAAAACTAACATCATAGTTTTAACTAATAACAACTTTTGTGGTTATTTTATTAGTGATAAAACTGAAAAGTATTTATGAATGAGATTATGCTTATCGCTGTATTCAAAAAATTGTTTAACTGAATATTTATTAGTAAATTATTTTATTTCATGATTCTATTAAGTACATTACTTATAATAATTTTCATCATTATTTGCATATAGTTACATTCCATGTATTTACATTTTTAAATTACTTTGTTTTAAATATTTTAGTAAGTTTTTTGTTTTATGTATTATTTCAAAACATGTTTGTCTTTAGTAACTTGTAGATTA
>JASXSY010002746.1:0-16556 GCA_034509805.1 Sipha maydis
AAAACGCGTTCGTCCTGCGGCGAGGCTCCCAGCCGTACGCGTATACGGCCAACAACGGCGATCTCGATCGCACGCGGCGAGCAACGGTCGTGGTTTTCCTCTTGTCGTACCGCGCGCATTCTCACGCGCACATTTTCCCGTCCGATTCCGCCGACCGCGAAAACCCGTCGAACCCTTTGATCCGCAGTCACCACCGAAACAGGTATGCGCGCACGCGCACACGCCGTACGCTCGACGCAGTACACACACACGTGCACACGTACGCGCGCGCGCGCACAATATCTAAACGTGTGATGAATATCGTTCGCCTCCGCGCGTTGATCGGCTTACAAAACCATCCCCTCATCGTGACTCCTCCTCGCAACCGCCTCGTTTACACCGCTATCAGCATCGTTTCGTGTAAAACATTTTTCATTGTACGCGAAGCCGCGTGTGCGCGACCGTTGTTTCCGTACGAGTTCACCCGAATGCGATATCGATGGGTGCGCGTCTAAGTGCGCGCGCGCACACACACGCATTCGTGTACACAGTTCGCGCACAAAACACAACACAATATTATCTTGTCACTAGCGGTGTGCGCTTTACACGCGGGCGACAGCAGCAGTCTGAACCGACGATTTTCGCGGTGGACTTTTTGACGTCTGTTCCGGGCCAGGAAGGTGAGGGTGCGGGAACGGGGATGACGGGAAAAAAGGGGGTGGCCTCTGTACGTATAATATACACACGCGCACACACGTATAACACAATAACACAATGACACGTACACAACAACTCGGTGCGCAGTAGATGTGTACACGTGTATGTGTACATAATACAGTGATATGCTATAACATCTGATTTTAGATTAGGAGCGCACAGTGAAAAATGTCATTTGCGAGTGTGTTGTGTGCGCGCGCGTATGGCGCGATTTCGATTCGAGGGGAATATTATTATGATTATTATTATTATTATTATTACATATATATATATATATAAACGATTTTGCCGCCTTCGACGGTCCCATTCAATTAACTCTGTCCCGAGGCTGCTCTTATCGCGTACCCGGCTGACGGCCTCAGTGAAATAAACGTGAATTAAAAATAACCAAGTACAACGACAGGGAAAAAAAATAGCACATGCGTGTTTGTGCGTGTACACAATGACAGGGGTGAATATCAGTGGCAGCAGCAGCAGTAGCAGCGGGTGGTATGCAATAATGTTGCACAGTGAGTGCGCGCGAATCGTCGTTTACAAATATTAGTCCTCTGTGCGGAACTAGGGAGCGGTAATACTGAACTAATGTGAAGTTTATTTTTAATAATTGATTAAAAGTCACGATTGGTGAAACGATTTATTTTTATTAAACTTCCCATTGGTTATGGAGAAAGTTCGACTAAGTCGTTAAACGCACGGCCATTTTTGACGCAACATTCTGGTACAAAACCAAAGTACACGGCTGCGTGCTGGTACGTACGCCAAACCCAAGAACGGTCACATTGAAATTGATGAACAATGTAACTCGTGCACCACTCTTTATACAGTGTATATAGACATCAGCATCAACGCGGATAAGCTTCTAACCGCAAGCTATTTACCGTTTAGCGATGTGTGTCATGATTGGCAAAACTTTATGACACGATCTCCGTATAGAGGTACACAACTTAAGTGTAAACGTTAGAAGCACACGACGACGGAGACCACCGCCGGTCGATGACGAAACCGATACGCGGTCCGTCCGACGACAGCTAATGAAGAGATCACATGCGACACACACACACACACACTGTTCCTTTCGCGCATAAACGTATTTGCACAGTTGCATCTACGGACTTGAGTGTGTGTGTGTGTGTGTTCATGTACCTGTACAATGGTAAACGTATGGACGTGAACTCCGCGAGAGACGCACGAGAGTCGTTATTCCTGTATACCGGACTTATACATATTTATGTGCGCGTACCTTTGAATTATTCAAATCGAAAATGCCCACGCCCGTCTGCCGCACACAAACACGATCCGTACACCGATGCGTTTATGCTCACACACGGCCGTTCAAGCACACACACACACACACACACAAAATGACGCGCCGGTATATCGCGTAGGTAATCAATTATTATTTTACCCGCCGCAACAGCGCTGCAGCAGACGTGAAACGGCAGCCAGCGAAAACCCACGAAACTAATGATCGTCGTCGCAACGCCACCGCGGGTCGCGTGTAAAATACCTGTACTGCACAACGGTTTGTACACGGACGTATGGGTACACCGTTACGGGTAGGAGTACCTGAGCTCCGCGAGTAGGTTTAATTAAACGACGACGTGTGCACCACGGCTGCGGCTAATTGATTGCCGATCGGTGAGATAGAACGAGTGGTCGTGACGGTAATTATTATTATCGTCGTCGCATCCCCGCGCCGCGGTGGACCGAAATTCCGGTAGGTACATGCGTGTATTTCTCCCGGCGTGGGCAGAAACAGTAGCCACGGTGTCCGACTGGCTACACGCTATTTTGTACCCGAATGAAGGTAAACTTCGGTGTCCCGACCGGGCATCTCGGTGGTAATTGATTTCTTGTTCTTCGAACCCCGTATGCCATGTACATTATATTATATTTAATGCGTATTACGGGTTGAAAATGTATTTTTTGTACAGTCTTCAAATTAAAAACTCTCAAGTAATACTACCCTAATAGACACCTCATATCGTCTGGCTATTACTTCCTAAATTGTTTACTTTATAACTTATGGATACGTTTTCATTTTAAACGATTTAAGGATCTTCACGTTGATATGACGGGCGAATGACTTATTCACTGACGAAATGCATTTTTCTGCAGTCGTTGAAACGTTTTCATGTCGTTTATAATCGTCCAATCGATATATTGTTGCATTTCGAGCGATTCGACGAATGCAGCTCGAATCGTGCCGTGGCGAACAACAATTGAAGACTCTACGCGTGTATTATAGCATTATACGACGTGCCTATATAGTAATGAGTTCGGTGTAGAATTGAAATCAGAGAAAACATATTATTAAAACGATACCAAGCCGGCACGCGATAACGACTGATGTAAAATATAGTCTCAATCAAGCCACAAGAAATAAATATATCCTATACAAACGTCATTGAATGTTTTATTCGAGAAAAATCGTTAAACGTTCATCGCAACTGAGGTGTTAGACATTTATATATAAATGTTCTTTCCTATTGATCGAAAATACATAATTTGATTTACAATAATGCTATTGTTATTCAGAATGATGAAATTCTTAAACATAAAATGTTTTTTTTTTTTATTTAGTAATAATAGTTTATTGTTAAATAAACAAATTAATATTTTTAGTTAAATTACAATTTTTATGAAATGTGAAGTAATCCATTGGTTTGAAACTAAATTGATTTTTCGACTTCAATTTCTTATCCACTAAATAGTGGATGGGTTTGTCTTAGATGGTTCTACATTGAAAAGAAAAAATCTTATTCGAACCGTTTACATAGTAATTATTAACATAAACTTTATTCTACAGTTTTAATTTGTGAGCAAGATCCGATTATGAGACGTGAATTATACAATTTTACGCGTTGAACGAGCGGCACTGTTACATAAAGTCTCGGGAACGGATTTGATTTTTTTTCTGTCATTTTGATTCAATGGTTTCGTTGACAGTTGTATGAACAAAAATCCCTTACTCGACCACTACTTGTTTTTCGTAAAGAATTAAATTCATCAACGACCATTTAAAAATGTTAATTTTGAAACTTGATTAGCCGAATGACATTTAATACCAAAGATAATATTTCACTGTTGGCGATTTCGTAGTACTACATTGCAACTCGCAATATAATTATTTTTTATAAAGTTGCTGCAGTCCAAGTTTATCGCGGGATCGTATGGAACTAATGAAATGTTACAAAATATCCGATTCGAACGATATAGACAAATTAATAGAGATTAATACAAGAACAAAATTATTTATCACTAAACATATTCAAATCTCCTTCGACAAATGCCACAAATGTATTATTATGATATTGATATTGTATGTACACGCGATTCTATCGATCTTCCATTGGTAATGTCACTTAAGATTTAGTGTTAACCTGCCGGTATATTATCGTATTTAAAAACGCTTATTGTCGTCAAGACGTATATTTAAATATTCTAGTGGCAACCCGTTATTTTTTTCAACAATATTCTCCGAGAACGAGTATAAAAAATAAACACACGTATTATACGTCGCGATGGGTCTGTTATATTATTATTATTACTGAAAAATTATGTTTTCGCCACGCAATAAAGATTCTATGCTTATCAACATTCAACACATTTACAGATACACACATTCGTTACACGATATGTGTGCTCTTGGAGAGTGTTAGCATTAAATAATTATCGTCAAGATGCAAATGAGGTCGAAAACCTCACCGACCTTAAGTTAAAAAAATAAAATATCTCGTGATACAGCGTGTTTATCTGATTTATGCGAGTTATCGTATTCGTATATATATATATATATATATTAAAACGCATATTGTGTGTAATATAATTATGATCCACGGAGATTGTTGTATTTGTCGTCGTCGTAAAACGCAGACGGTACTCATTATCCGCACACGCGCATGTAGAAGTGTCTATTTTTGAATTGCATTGCGTTGTTCACGAATACGACGTAACCCAGCTTTTGTGCATCACTAACACCTCTATCTCAGAGAAAACATTTGGTAAATGCAATCGTAATTAATATTTTACTGCGCAACGGTAATAGCAACTGTAAATCTCGGTGAAGACCCCAACATATTTTTCAGCGGAGTTAACTACTACACCATCATCTCTTCACCGTCGAATGTCAAGCGTACAATTAGAATCTTGAATCAGCTCAGGTATTAAGTCTTGAGTGAAATGAGTTTTAAGGTATTACCATTTTATGCATTTAAAAATTAAAAAAAAAATTACTTAATGATAAATTAGTTATTTAACTGAGTCATCTCTCAGTTGAATAAGCCCAAAAAGTTGCAAATATTAACTCTAAAAATGAAAAACTGAACACGTTTGAGCAATTTTTTTCTAGTCATTTAGCAACTTTCAAATTCGTTACCGTTAAAATCTGTACGAAAAACCAATAACGAACCTTGATGATATTTTGTAAACATTTTACTATAAGCATATGAACTAATTTTTATTAAAATAATATTTATTGATAGTATTTCAATCTATGTTGAGTTAATTTAGTTCCATCAAAATATAACTTTTCGAATGCGGTAAAATTTGTTAGATTATTTTTGAATAAAGTATACATTATACAATAAGAATATTTGATGAAAGCAAAAATAACAATAAATTAAAACATGAGGACAGAAATCACTCATTGTTGACACTACCAGATAATGATTAATATCAATATCTTATAATATTATGTAATGAAGTAATACAATTTGCGAAAGTTATACAGATAAGTTTGATTACATGTTCGATACAATAATGATAAAAAAAAAAAATAGTTAAAGTAATTTCATACAATTTATAACTGGGATAATTTCATATTATGAAATAAGTTATTTTTGCAAAGTGGCAGTGAGGAGAGAAATGAGAGGATTAATTACGTAATAATTACTCTAATTGTTAAGGTTCAAAAGAATTTGGATTGTAATAGTTCAATATTAAAGCTGAGAGTCTAATTTGAATTAAAGTTTGTAACAATGGATGCATAAAATGTTATCGGTAGCATGGGAGATGGGACCGAAAGAGGAAGAGAATTGGAAAGGGGCATGGTGTGTTTTACCTTAGATTCTATAGCGGAAGAGTGATTATTTTTATGAAGTTTGGCAATACATTTGAAAATTGAGCATCTTTTGATGTTGGTTGTGTGAGCACACTGACGAAATACGCACTTGATTGGACTATTTCTATCGTCGGAACAGGCTTCTGCATGATAAGAATCCCCATAATTAACGTAGCGAGGTTCGTGATCACAGTAATTACTTGTACATCAATAATCCTGGCAGTTTCGGCACTGTGGAGGCCTATTCTTGGTTTTGATTAATTTTTCAACTTTGATTACTGTATTCTGTGATATTAAAAAATTGAATTTTTCTTTATTGTTTTTATTTGATACCAGGTCAGCGAAGAAAAGAGGATGACCATCGTTTTTAAAGTATTCGACGCAGTTAGGTCCTCCTATCCAGAAACCCAGCTCGATAAGGCCTTCCGTAATATATGTGGTGAAAGTTGTGGAGTGGAGATTTCTGATTACGGCTCAAGATAATTAAAAATTATAATACATGCAAAATTCAGAGTTGAGATGATATAAATACATTTTAAGTCCAGAATAGTATAATACGAAAATAATTCATCTAAATATAGGAAAGAGGTAATTAATTTCAAATTTGTCTAGCTAAGGATAAAAGATAAAACATTTTTTCTTTTAACACACAATACATTTTTTGAAATGACACCTAGTTACTAGTGATGGGAATTAAATTTGGAAAATACAAGTCCGAATTTCGAATTTCAGATTTCAGGCTAAAAAATCCAGATTTTATTATCCGAATTTAGGATTAAACATTGTGGAATTCTCTATTCTAATTAAAAAATTAATATATTACAAAATATGTGTATTTATCATAACTTAATTATTTATATTATAGGTACTACTAATATTGTTACAAAATGCTTCTAAAATGAGTGCCCTATATAAGTCTAAATCTAAAATGGTATTTAAGGAGTTAAGGTTTACGGCTCTTTCCTTAAATCATTTAAGTTGTTCCTAACTCATCATTTTTGTAAATTATGCTTAATATAATGGTTAAATAATTAAATATTGTAAGTAATGGTTGCATGTCGGATAATAAACATAAATTTATTTTATACAGATGAATTTATCCAGATAGGTGAATTATTTTTCTTAAATAATTATTCAGATAGTAATATTTATCCATTTATTTATATACTATTTATCTATACTAGTATCACCTAGCAGTTGTAATTTGACTATCTGATTTTTTTGTTCAAGTTCAAATTAGAAAATGTACATTTTACATTGTATTTATTTTCAAAAAAAAAGTCTGTTTAAAGAAATCATTTTCTTACTAAAACTTCTTTATAAACAATAATTTTGTAAAGATTCCGTCATCATTAAATAAAGCACTTTTGCTATTTATTTGACACATATAATTTTAAAATATTGACTATTAAAGGATCAAACTCTATTTGTAGCATCATAAATTTAGGTATACAAAAACATTGGAGTTTTCAATAAAATACCAATTTTATCGAACGTTTGTCCCTGCGATATAATGATTTAAGTCATTGCAAATGCATAATGTCAAATAATAAGTAATTGGATTTTTTGAGATCCTATAGAAAAAATCGTTCCAGAAAAAGTTAAATTTATTCTTTCAATCAGAATGCTGGAACTTTTTGTATTTCCTGTTCATATCCCACAATCAATTGAATTATAATATAGAACTGTCGCATATGCCGATTAAGTCGTACGTATAGATACAAATACATAACATGAATTAAGTTAACACTTAAAATAACGTATGTTTCTGTAGTAGTCAAGTCACACGACCACCATAGAAAACTTTTTAATCACGGGTCTTCTGTAATTTATACATTTTCTAAGTCTAATTAAACATAGAAAATGTATAAATTACAGAAGACCCGTGATTAAAAAGTTTTCTATGGTGGTCGTGTGACTTGACTAATAAATAAGTCTAATTAAACATATTTATTAATTACAGGCTAATCAACAGTATTGTTGATATGATTATTATACAATTGTTTTCTTATACAGTAATATTAAACGTGCTTTATGCTTCTTTTTGACGTAGATTTAGTATTATTGATATTGCTTAATAATACCAACCTTAACTTGCATTCGTTTGCCATGTACTAATGCTTTAAAAGTATTTTAATTTTTAACTAACAATTAAATTTCAATTTTAATTTATACGATGGCATACCATTTAACTTTATCAAAACTACAATAAACTTTTTCTTCACCTAGAGTACGATTTAAAATATTTTCATTTATCAAAATACAATCTTTATTTCTTAGTGCCAAAATCGCACAGTTTATAGTTTCATTTTTAAATATGGTCTCAAAAATATTCCCGTACAATTCAACAATGATATTATTTATATCACCAATCATTTTTTGTGAAAATTTAAAGATATCATCACCTAATTGTGCATGCATCCTCAAATCACCATTGCCAAATCATCTTAAGAGGGCTGTAGACAATGCAAAAAATCACGTAAAACATGCCATAAGTTAGACAAAACTGTGGGACTTGGGCTTGACGGATTTTAATTTTAAAAACAAATTTAAAATTCTCAACACCTTAACTAAAGCTTGATCGAATTTTCATTATTACAAAAATTATTGGTGTACTTAAATACATAAAATTCATTAATTATTGTTTTCTTAAATTGTCAATATCTTATTGCTTGATTAAAGTATAGAAAATTCCTTTGGTCATTCCCTAGCTGACACAGGAATACACATACAATAGATTTAGTTTCGTGTTAATGAGCTCTCATATTTTGTGTAAGATTATCACTATAAAATTAACTAAACAGACTCCAACTAATTATACAATTATCAATTGTGAAATTACCAATAAAATGTGTTTAGATATACTAATAAAAAACAGTTTTAACGTCAAACGGTTTATTTTTCTTGGCATAGTCAGGTAAAAAATCTCTATAAAGTCGATTAATAAATAGCGACGACGAACACCTTTTGTTATACATTAGCAACGGAAATTTCTAGAATTGGAATTTGAAACTTAAATTATGCAAAGTTCTGTCTCTAATCAATAAGGTTGAAGCAATGCTACTGTAGATCTTGGTGTATGTAATTATCTCTTACGGAAAACAATTTAGAAAAAGGGATTTAAAAAAATATATAGCCTATTTATATATAGATAAGGTGAGAGATAACTAAATATTTATATAGATAAAAAATTTGAATACTATACAGATACCATGAAGTTTTAATAATTGCACAGAAAAAAATTGATTAAAACTCTTATGTTTATAGTTGAAATTTTGGTGAAGAATATGCTATAAACTTTAAACTATAGACTTTAAAACGCTGTAAATATTATCGTACACACTAGCGCCTTCGTTGCTAACGTGCAATAGCGTACACTACGATATTTAGGCCTTCGACAGACATTATTAATTAAAATGAATCTCCTTAATTATAATATTCCATAACATATATATTTAAGTATTATTAAAATATTGTACGAAAACTTTACTCGTTGTTGATCGGCAGGAGCAGCTATATCATTAGTGTGTATGTGTGTGTGACTGCATTTAGATAAAATTGAGTACGTTGTCCGGTACAGGATTGAAGTCTCGGTATGTGCGGTTCGCAATCATCACACATTCATAAATAAAATCTGCAGCACTTCTAATTGGGAATAGAGTAATCGAGGGAAAGGGTAGGTTAAGGCTTATGTGTGACACGCGTTGTAATGTAAGTGTTAAATATACACTATATAAGATTTCCACACATACACACACACACACACAGTTCGTATTTACGTCATATATAGACTGTTGCAGGACGATGGAAAACCGTTCCGAAGTCAGTGGTGGTGGCAGCTTGGCACGGCACACATTCGCAGATAGCATCTCCACGGCAGCTGCACACGCACCTTACTTATGTATACCAGCTATTACCTACCCGTACCTACCTACACATTCTAGACCGGCGCGCGTACAGCTCAAGTGTTTTAATGAGACTCAGACAACGTGTCTGCTGTTTTTACGTCTTGTCTTGAGCTACTGTTGGGGCCATAGCGCCTATGCTTGTGTATACATGCTGCCGTTGGAACGCGGTATCTCTCTGGTCACTGTATACACGTATAATAGTGGTTATAACCGCACGTCGCACGCACTCATGTCGGTTTATCTCGCTAAATATTGTAATAAATACGTGTACATACACGCAGCAATATTCGCCTATTAGATGACACAAAAGTCTGTGTCGGGCGAGAATTCTATTTGGTGCCGTCATAAAGTATTTTCTATGGACGTCGTATTAGACATATCGACGGTTGTACTGTTTAATGTAAAAGGGCTAAACGCTATTAATTATGTCTGTTTAAATCATCGACAAATTATAAAACCTATAGCCTTAATTATTTTCGTTCAATATGAACTCAAATGTAACATCTGACATTGACATTTACCATATTAATATTGAGCTAAAAAATTTTAATACATTACTTTTAACTAAGTTTTTGCGGAATTATTTTCTTTTCTTTTTACGATTTAATAACTTTTTGAGAGCTGAAATTTGTTCTTGTAATAATCTATTAAGTAAATTATCATTTGCTTAACAGTGTTATTGCATCACTCCCTATAATTTAAATAACGTACACTGAGTTAAAATATAATTGATTGAAAAATTTGTCGGTAAACATAAAACACTGAAATAAGCTTACTCAACACAAATGTTTTGAAATACAGGTTTTATTGGTTTAATAGCTCTGCATAATAAAGATTAATTTTGTATCACGAATAATAATTTAATTAATAGGAATCCGTATCTAGAAAATAATATTAAGTAAAAACAAGATAAACGAAAATCGGAGGTGTCGAAGTACAGTTTTCTAACAGTGAAACGTGAGAGGTTCATAAAATAGATTATATCAAATAATTAAATTTGATGCTACAATGTCGATTTGTCGTTTATAACATATGAATAAATAAAAAATAAAAATAATTTATGTTTTATTTATTTTTTTTCGGAAAACAAATTAAACTTTTTATGAAATCAATTTATAATATAAAATGTAAGAACTATCAAATTTAAAAACGGATTAACTTCTTCTAGCGCATGCCTCAATAAAGTCCAAACTTTCTACTTTAATAAATGATAAAAATCAAAAACTTCAATGTTTTCGTGGTAATACATTTTCGTTTCAACATTTCATAATTCGGTAAATAGTGTTTTTCCGAACCTCAGTCTACAGTTTAGTGCAATGAAAATGGTTGAAAGAAATACGCTGTCAAACGGTTAGAAAATCATAGACCGCGCATCAAATATTGTTTTTGATGAAGTCAACGGGCGGTTGGTTCGCATAGCAATCGGATATTATGCACACACCAGCAACTGCAACGGCACAATCGTTTCAAGTTTGTTTCGCCCTCAAACATACTCGTACATTCCGTTGAAAAAAAAAGGACCGTCACGGGATAGTGCGTTCCGTTTCCTCTTGTTTCGCGAGTTAAAACAATTTAATTATCACATACTACATGTTATACCGTAACGATATCGTTATCGCGTATTGTTATGCTATTATTGTTATTATATGATTACCGTTTCGCGCAGATCGTTTTTTCATTCCCTCGTGCGGTCTCGTTTCCCTGCGCGCCTGCCCTTATGCCTGCACGTATACACACGTGAACGTTAAACGTGCTAATTAAAATCACCGCCGATAGGAAATACGCAAATAGTAGCCGTACGGCGGCGTGCCGTGGGCTCGTTCGCGCGCAACAATATAACGCACGGCCGCAGGACGGTTGGCACAACAATGGGTCGTAAATAATACTGCGACCGGCGGGTAGACGCGACGCGAGGGAAGGGTTGGTGTGCTTGATGTTGTAGACTTAATTTTCGCGACCGATAGAATAACGATACACCAATACATATTGTACAACGTTATTACGTGCACGCACGCGTGTGTATAATATTATAATTGCTCTGAACAATGCTAATCGCGCGGAGGGGTATTATTATTGTTACCTAATCGTTGAGATTCTGTGCGGCGACGCTGCGCAAGATAAAAATTGTCCACGGTCGTGGTATGCCGGTCACAACGAGATCACGTCGTACGGCAACGCGAAACGAACAAAATCAACGTCCGTCGACCGGTTGTTCCGTGTTTCAGCGTTTTGATTGTACGCACGACAACAAGTGGCGATCGTTCGACCGCCGGGCCAGCAATTAAAATGTTTTCTTACGGTTAAATGCGACCTGCGACGGTGTTCAGACTTCTGCTGCTCGTATTTCGAGTCGAGACGACGGGCGGTAAAAGTTTTCAAATTTTAAGACCATATTTTTTATGTGTTTTTCGTCACCGCTCGTTTTCAGAAGGATCGATTGCGATTCGAACATCACGACACGAACCGCCTGTGCCAAAAGCGTCTCGTGTACTGTTGCGCACAGATCGTACGTTCTGCGCACACGCGTGTACAGTCACGTGAAACGATAAACTCGCGTGTAATCCGGAAAAAACGTCGTTGTCGCCGGAACGAACCGCTTGTGTTACAATTAGTGTGTGAGCACACCCCGGGAATGTGCGCGTCTTCTGCTGTACACGTTTACCAGCGACGGTTAATTTATTCCGTATTGTGTACATTGATAAGGGGCGTTTTGTTCGTGCGCTCGGGTGACCTGTTCGGCGGCGGAGTGTACGCGCCAAAACGGTATCTAATTTTCCGTCGCGGAGGCGGAATCACAATAATTGTAACGTTAATGTGCAATATTAAACTATCATCGTTTAACATCGCAGTAGCGTAATGTGGAAACATAGATTATTTCACGTTTCACCGTTGTCCAACATTGTTGTAGGAACGCGTTTAGGAGAGATGTTTATCGTCCCGGGTGCGCGGGCAGTATTAGATTGGCGATAACGATCTCTTAACCAAATCCGGTTATGTATTTTAATTTGTAAGTAGTTAAATTATTTTTTAATTTCAAAAACTTACGTACCAAGTTATGCCGAGTGTTCATCATTCTAACGTACTACTTGTACATTATCATTTATTAGTATTAACGGGAAGTTTTGGGTTTTTTAGATTTTGAGCGAGGCCAGTAACACGTTACACTTTTCAGGTCGCGACACTCAAAACGTTGAGAACTGATGGCTTAAAATCTAATATAAAATCAGAAAGAGAAAAGTTGTTGATCTTTAATTTGGCAAAAATGTAGTCTTATGAATAATTTGAATAATTAGTATATTATACCTACGAGTAGGATCATCTGGTTTAGGTAACATTTAACGAAATGTGTATGCGTTGTAAAAAAATGATTGTAATCGTTTGATTTTTGCGATTTGATCGTCCACACTCTAGAAATCAAGAATTCCTTAGAAGTAATCGTCGTATTTCAGACCACCATCAGTATAATATATATTATCCAGCTAAATGTATTCAGTACGCGTACAATTTTGAATTGCCATTAACAATCGAGAACGGAAGCTTTCGATCCAAAAACCAAGTACCTACGTATTTTACCGAAACAGGTCTTACTAGGGAAATATACGTATTTAGACTCGCATAAAATCATTTAACTGTTAAAAGTACTCGTAATTATTTTTTATCTTTTACCGATTCTTAACGGGACTCGACTTGGAAATGTATCAACAATTTTACAACAACAATTGTCTTTATTTTATTGCAATTGAACACAATACTGTTCAATTTTATATTTTTTAGATATATTCTGCAGGTCTTCTTTCGAACACACTAAAAATTACGAATTCCATTCTGTCAAGGAATGTGATTTAATTTTTGTTGAAATTAAAAGTAATATGTAATGGACGATGTGTTTGCAAGCGATTGCATGGCTTTCACTGATAAACCATCGTGTAATAAATAACGAGTCATACCACGTGGTGTCAGTAATGTTTATCAGACTGATAAAAACATGAAATCATTATCAATAGAGTAACGGCATCGTTGTAGTGTATAACGTTTATCAGGTACGTGTTAGACATATATCTTGCGAGAAAAGTGCCGAGGCTCATTCGATGGTTTTGATGGAACGCTGAATTTTCGTTTGGTACTTCCCGAGGATAACGAATATTTTACTTCAACTGCAAGACACACGAGTCGCTTTCGATATCATTCGGAAAACATTTGACTGATTCAGAACTTGAACAAGTACGGTTTGTATCCGATTCATCAGCCGTTTTCCACACTATTAAAAACACCATGGGGCCCGATTGTAAGATAATTTAACAGCGTAGTAATGATATTTGGGTATAAGCGTTTAACCATGAGAAGTTTTCCTAAACCGAGTAACGCACTCGACGTGTTTTGGCGAATGTTCAAGCTAATTAACTCGCCGAATGTTATAAAACGATCGCGTTTACACAGCGGCGTGCGCGTTTTTTACACAATACACGAAGACGCGCTCGTCTCTTAAACGTCGCGCAAAGGGGCTGTATTGTACTAACACGCATCACGCATATTATTATATATCTGATACGTACATATAATACATAAATCGTGTACACACATACTGCATAACGGTGCGCGTGTGTGTACGTACGCGCGCACAAGATGGATGGCCGCGCCGCGCATAATGAATGAGGACGAGTGCTGCCCGGGCACGATTCGTGACTTATGTATCATATTTTAACGTAAATAACGAGGCCCGGGACGACATTCGGGAGACGAGCGGGTTTTGAAAGAGATTTTTGTACATGTGTACACAAACACGCGTGAAAGATAGAGAGAGAGAGTAGAGAGAGAGCGAAAGAGCACCGCCGTTGTAGTTCCGATGACAGATGGATGTTTAAGAAACATTTTCTACGTTTATTTTTATTTTTTCTACAATACGTCTCACTCTTAAAAATAGAATAGAAGTTAGCGTAAAAAACAAAATCACCTATGTAGATATTATAATAATATGTACGTATATGATAAACACGCCGTGGCTTGTGTATATTATAACAATACGATAATATTCAATTATACACGATAAAATTGTAAAGGTCCGAGTGTACGAAGCGCGCACACTGACAAGCAACAGTTTAAAACGTACCTATATACACATACGACGTGATTATGAATTTTATCGTATATAATACAATAGATTAGTCTGAAACAATAAGCTTCTCGACGAAATTAATTATTACGTTGGCGGACGCGCGCGCTGCAAGGTTATAATAATAATAATAATACCTTTTAATGTTGTAAAGTTGATAGGCTGTTTTCGTCGATCATTCTATTCGATCCGTACAATGTGCGTACTTCACGAAGAGCTGCTTTGAACTTTCCACCTTACCGAAGTGGATCGTATGAAACCACCCACTATAAGAAAAAAAAACAAACCCGTGTTCTCGTTCCGATTGATTTATGTTATAACTCTGTTTAGAAGTTATTACATTTCAAATTGATCACTTATTATGTCCAAGCACTAACTTGTATGCCAAACTTTAATGCGTCCAATCGATGTTAATCTAGAAGATGCAGTGTAGAGATTAAGAATTTTCATCCCTGAATGCAATTCAGTCGGAAGCTGCTCACGAGCCGATTCCGAATATTTATTATACAACATGTGTACGAGTTTGTGCGCAGACTCGTCGTAATTGTTATCGTGCACCTTGACGTGTACGTATAGTTAGCGTGTTACGCGCTTTGAGTATCGGAGTAACACTACGAAGAATACCGCTGGGAGGGCGAGCAACGATTTACGTGCAAAACTGCGCCCAACCCTTCCGATTTCCCGCGGCGTGCTGAGATTATTGTCTGAGCAGGTGGCCGCGTGATATCGAATACAAAGAGTTGCTGCGGTAAGGAAAAACCACGTCCGTCACGAACCGCCCGCCGAGTTCTAAATTTAATTTTATTCGAAATCCGTTTGAAACGTAATATTTGTGTACACGATTTGCCACGAGTAATGGTTAGTTTTTTCTCGCGGAAATTACTGTGTACACATGCAAAAATGTTTGTGAAAGAGAGAGAGAGAGGGAAGAAAAACGGTTCTTATAAACCTGCAGCAGTGGCGTTTCCGCAACATCAATCGCGTATGCGTATCAACCATTGCACTAGTCGTTTTATCGAGTACAACAGCCATTACTGTACAGTAGCAATTAACGCGATCGCAAATCGTTATTGTTCAACCGTGTACATACTGTTCACGTGCATAGAACTACAACTGTACGCCGCACACGTACAGAAACTCAAATCCGGGAGAATGTGGTTTATAATTAAAACATTTCATGCAACGACCCCGTTTGAACCCGCATTAGATCGCGACGACGTAGCGCGCGCGATATCGAGAACGTATCAATAACGACGATGCAAGTCGGTCGTACGCTCAGGGATCGTGCCAAAGTTACACGGGACTGGAGTGTACACCGGTGTACGGATCAACCGTATTGTAATCAGCTATAATGAAAGCCGAGGGACAAAGTTAACGGGGGAAAAAATAAAAAAATAAAACTTTATAGAGCTGCTTGTATGAATATAGATCATAATTTATTGTTGCGCAATAACTATGATATGTGTACGAGTCGAGAGTTACAGCGTCATACTACAAACGTTATCTTTCTCTAAGTAGATAAGACGAGACGTCGACGGTGATGCAAATATACACTAAGTGGGTCAGTGTCATTAGGTTCAAAGGTTGATGGGAGGAGGGTGATAGCCGAAGCAATGGATAGTGCATTTTAATTTTATCCTGATATTTAGGTGTAGTTAAATAATATTTCGATCGTCTTGCGAGAGAACTCTTTCCACTAACAGATAAATAGATGCGTTCATGCACGCTAAACTAATTACGTTTACGTTGAAGTTAATTATTACTCTTGTTTTGACTGCAC